>JAECUM010050082.1:0-22109 GCA_016617855.1 Megalonaias nervosa | reverse complement strand
CTCTAAATTTTCTAGACCATCAGGGACCACCACCAACCCCTTGTGGTAACATTAGACAGTAAGAGTGATGAGCCACAAATAGCCAGCAATTTGAAGTACAGTAATGATCTGTCCAAAATAAAAAATAGCCAGTAATAAAAAAGCTTCATAAATGGTACCCCAGTAAAGAACTCTCCAAAAGAGAAAACAGTCCCATGAAGGGTATCCCATAAAAGGACAGTAAAGAACTGTCAGCCAGTGATAGAACAATCTCATTGAAGATCACCCCATGAAGGGACCCCATGGAACGGTAAATAAAACAAAAAAGAATAAAAAAATTTAACGAGCCTCATTGAAGGGTACCCCATGAAGGGACCCCATGTAATGACAAATAAACTGTCAAAAAGAGAAGGAATCACATGGAACGGCAAAGAAACTGTCAAAAAATAAGGGACCTCTTTAAACGGCAAATAAAACAAAGAGAAAAAAAGAAGTGACCCATGGAACTAAAAAACAAAAACGGGCAAAAAGAATAAGCCCCATTGAAGGGTACTCCATGAAGGGACCCCATGGAGCGGCAAATAAAACTGGCAAACAAAAATAAGCCTCATTAAAGGATATCCCATGAAGGGGCCTCATGGAACTGCAAATATGCTCAGCTGTTACTGTCTAATTTTGCTAATTGAAACAACATGTGAAACGTGCCAGCACATTAATCATTTATTTGAAGAAATACTTTTATTATATAATGAATCACGAAAATATTAATGGGATTAGTTTTGCGATTGAAAAAGTTCATGACACGGATGCTAGCATATGACTTACTGATCGACTTGATCAAGAAAAAATCATATATGATTTTGAAATGTAAAAGAACGAATATCCGAAGGAAGGAATACACACCCATCAGAATATATGTTTAAGAAATTACTCCAACAGGCAAGGACAATGTTCTTAGCAGGGATCAGTGACAATACACACATTCAGCAATTTTTTCCACTTGCAACGGCAAGAGAGAAAATTTAGATCAAGGTTGTCTCAAGAATATGAAACAAAAAAGATTGGGCGCTCGTGTAGGACAATTAAGGAAATTTATGGAAGAACGTTAGCGTTCCATCTCTAGCGATCTGCGTGAACGGTCTGAATCTGAACATTAAAAAGTATATATCCTTTTCGTGGAACGCTAGTGTTCTGGACACTTTACCTTATTTTTGCTTTAACTCCGGGGAAGCTTGTTTACCGGAACTAGTTTCTCCGGAGTTCACTTCTAAAAGTTATTTTATTCCCATTGTTAGGTTTCGGCTCGTTTAAAGTAACATAAAGAAAAGAGCGAAGACAACAAGCCTTGTAAATTTAACAAAAATAATTTATTTCCCTAGAAAACACGGTGAAAAGGTAAAACTATGAAACAAGACTTACGATTTATGAAGAAGATCCTAAAATGTGTCCTGTGAATAAACAGTTCTAAATTGAAGTGTGAATCTCAATTCCGTTCCAAGACGGCGGATGACGACGTCAGACGAAGGTTTTACACAAGTGTCCAGAATTTTCACTGTGAATCACAATTTGTATTGTTCAGTTCCAATTTAGAATTAATTTCAGCAAATGTCTTTGTCCAAAGCCAGTTGTGTAGTTCTCCAGGGAAAATAATTATTATTTAGAAGGTAGACGAAGTACAATCATCAATAACAAAACACACGTTGTTCTAAAGACGTACGAACGAACAACTCCCAGCACAAAAGAATACCTTCTTCTTAAGGTATATAGAAACTCTATAAGATGTTACGATGTGACTCTCTAAGATGTTAAAATATGACTCTAGCCTAGTTCGCAGGTACCTGAGTATTTTAAAGCAAACTCATACGTCATTTCATGTACAAGCATACTGTCGTATTTTATACCGCACTTCTTCATATGCCCATCGAATTGCATCAACTGCTTCCTTACCGTGTCTAACAGGTCTCGGTATCACAATATCATCCTCGTGTAAGTTATAATAATCATGATATTGACCATCAACATGGACACCACCAACACAGTTGTAATAGATTAATGATCTTTGATAATCCTTCCAATACCTCATGCGCTCGTCTGTGGTAAAGTCAGACTTATGAGGTTATAGTGGTGCTAATGGTACTCGTGGTGGTATCAGCAGCCTTCCCAGCACGGACCTGATTGAAGAAGTATGTATATCAACGGCATAATCTGTCATATTTCAATCGCAGCACTTAGATTGGCTGATGTACTGTAATTGTTATCTTAAATTCTCTTCGTGTGATAGATTTGATAACTCATTCATTCAAGCCAACCGATATAATCGATGATAACCGCGCATGTGCATGTGTCTAGACTGACAATAGTGTCATATGTTCATGTAATTCCTCAGTCGCACACGGTGATTGTTTCTTCTCGACAATATTAAGAATACCAGGAACACCTGCGATAACGATAACACCGATTCCTATTACTGGTGTTTTCACGTACGTTGCTGATAATGTGTCAAATAACGTTATTGCTCCAGTTACTGCGGTAGATACCGTGTATAAAACAACGTCGAAAACCATTATGCGTCTGTGGTATTGTTTTGTTTTGTCATGTGCGTGTCCATGATATTTTCAGCGATTCCTACCGCATACGAACTTGCTCATATCTGTAAGATTGTGTGAGACGTTGAACGTCGCTCAATATGTGAATGCTAAGCAATTATTTGAGGCGTTATTGTGACAATCTCAAGACACCACTAATATATCGCAGCGGTTAAGTTTTTGTCTTCGGGATCCAATATGAATATCTCCTCGGTAATTTGATTTAATACGACTGGCACGGTTCCAGAAGATCTATCGACTGAATGACGCCTTGGATAGGTCTTAAATATCCATAATTTTGCAGCGCTAAACACTGAGGGTCTGTACACGCCGGTGACCTCAACGGTACGTTTGATGGTGTTATTTTGTTGCGACCATGATGCTGATCCTGAATCTACTGTGCATACTGCGTTGATGATACGCGTATGAATTACACCAGCTTCAATCTTTATGATTTTTTCAGTGATGTCAAGGACTTCACTGGATGTATAATTGACTCTTTGGTGTTGGCTAGTTCAAATAGTTTGGTGTTAATTTCAGCGAGTTTAGCGTTCACGGCTATTGGATCTCCAGAGAAATCTTCGATGGCTTTATTGAGTCTCCGAAAGTTGGTTCTACGGAGAAACTTTGAAACTCTACAACGTGGTTATCGTACGGAGATTGCAGCGTGTCTAAATTATTATTAATTGTGGTCTCAGTGTCGTCAGCGTATTTCTTCGTTGCAGCGTCATCGTCTGATGTTTGTTCTAGCAGAGAGACGATTGTATTTGTGTTCACGTTGAGTTTAACTGTCACTGTATCACCGGTTTTAGCAATATGTTTATTAATTTCGTTTCAGATAGTCGTGATTGGTACGCTTGAGTCTCTGACTTTGCCGGATTCAATAAATACTGGGATATTATCAACGGTAGCATCTAAACCACGTCGGACAATATCAATCCGTCTAATATTGCTTATCTTTAGATGTCCATATTCTTCCTGAAAAACAACAACTTCGTCCTTACGAACCCCAGCTAGGTTCATAGGATCAGCAAGCTAATTGTGAGTGGCATAATCTGACAAATCAACGTCACCAGACCAGGTTTCTTAACTCTAGATAGAGATCTTCCGTAAATATCTACCATTATAAACTTTGAGTTGTTTAAACCGTCTACTAGTATATTTGTGAACGACTTCTGGCGGTGGTTCTGGTGACCGTGATATAGTAGCGAGTACAGCAAGTGCTTCTGGGTCACATATAGGCGGATCTGTCAATGCCTGGGTTGGTAATGTTGAATACCAGATTGATGAAGTACTTCGCACTATCCTAGCAAATCTGCTAATATATTTTAAAAATTCCTTTGTTGGCGCCAATTTATACGAATACAAATAAACAACACCACCTTGATCAATAGCATATGCAAATGAGTACCTAGACCACAATTGCCATCGAGATTAATAATACCAGTTTAGATGTTATTTGGTTGTTTTGGTAACTGATCGCGCATAAAGACTCCTGTAAACATTTTGATGTTTTGTCGACGAGCAGCATCAAGTAAATCAAAATTTGACATGAGAAGTTTTAGCGAAACGTTCCAGGTAGTCTCAGACCCCGACCGTACCACGAATGGGAGGTTCCTGGTAGTCTTAGACTTCGTCCCATATTTTTTTTTTTTTTGAGGTCCTTAGACCATTTTCTGCTGCTTTCTTCAATGCCATCCCGGCAGCAATTCCCACAGCACAAAGAGCAGCTGATTTCAGTAATATGTGTATTCCATTATTCCAGGTGTCAGAATAATATTGGCGTGTTGATATAACGTAATATTAATAATGATTTAATTACATATTTTCTACAGGCGTATCAACGACCCTCATTCGTCCACTGACACCTTTGAGCTACATTGCTTGGTTTGATAATATGATAGCAATTGCTCTATACCCACCAGCGGGTAGTCGTGCTACACGAGCTCGAAAATGTATGTCAACGACTGATTGTCTGAACAAATCCAAGTGTTCCGGCGTGAAATAATATATCGGATATAATGTTGTGAAATCCCGCTGTGATATCAGCAAACCGGAATCAACATTCTGATCACGCCGCATGAATGTCATCAAACGATGATGCGCACGTGCAACATGATTGTTATAAAAATTCAGTGACACTTCTTCACGTGGGTCTTGATGTCCGTTTAATCTCAGAGATACTTCACTAGCCATAACCGTGTCAAACACCATTGTAACATTATGAATATATGTCGTGGTGCTGAAACTATCTGCTGTGATGCTATTTGCAATGTGAATAACCCAGGAGCATTAGATTGAATACTGTCTGTGGTAGTAGTAAATCATGGCAACGTTGATTTACCACCGCTATCCATGAAAGAGAGCAGCCGTTGTTCTTCAGTCAGCGATGGTGTGTTGGCATCCACCAGAATGCTTTGTCAGTCTCACTTTACCAGCATCAACAGATTGCGTCGTTGTCGGTTGCTTTTCGAACAAGTACAACTGTATGTTTAGCACCGAACATAACGTTCCTCACGTTACGACAAAATCCAAAGATGTGTGATATTGGAATTGAACTTGAAAATTCTTTTTGCTGTTTAACACTGATCGACGTGCTGCCAATCCCAGGTCGAAGTTTTCAATCATCGATGCAATTTCAAATCCAGCGGCATTCATTGTTATGTTACGGTTCACGGGGTGATCAGTGGTATCTTGGCAAACATCATTGACGGACCAGCGGATCATGAATAATCATCGAAATATGTTGCGAGGCCCAGAATTGTCGTAGCAAGGTCAACATTTCCGAGACATAATTCAATATTCTTTACGTTATTCATCTATGTGGCACTGCTTAACAGCACCCTAACACCATTATTAACAAAACCAACTCGATCTCCAATTCCATACACTGTATTATCTGCTTTTATAAGTTGACCTTCGATCTCATTGAATGCCTCAGCGGGCAAGAAATATCTGATTGTATCCTGAACTTGCAGTTCGACTCTTCCACGTGCGTCAGTTACAAGTGCATCATAAGAAAAATACTTATAATTACGTACCGATTCATCTTTGAAGACTGACGCGTCCATGTCAAATGGGGGGATCAGATACATGCTTGAACACCTTATATTTATTGTTATTTAAAACAACGTCGAGTCAGACCACTTCCGGCTATCAGACTTGCTCTTATATTTTTGTCTCTCTCGGCATGTTGGTTCCTCAATGGCACTCCAGATAATTCTTTTAACCGTTCATTTGCAGCTTGATTTATAATTGTACTAATACTTGCTGCATCACTTCGGTGCTGGCCACTTTTACTAGCTGTGGTCGGACATCTGGCGATCTGCGTATTAATCGTGTAAATCTTTGTTTGATTGCTTTACCGGCAACATCATCAACGGTGACAATAGCATTTTCACAAACAACATCGATGGCTTTCATTCATAGTTGCTTTGCATTTGGGATTGCTTTAGGGGCAGCCGTTCTGAATAGACCTTGAACAACATCGTCGAGTCCATCTCCGTAGATAACATTATATGTTGACCACCGTGAATTTATCACCCTGACCATCACAGGTCCACACGTTGATCATTGTGTATGATCATATTATTTTCTTGCCACTTATCTAATTGCATAGGTAGTCACTGTAGTGAACGTCTCTGTCGAGATTAGTCACTGAAGTAATCATAGTTAATTTCTCCGACAAGAGCCCCATAAACATTGGTGCCCATGTTACCTCCTGTGAATAATCTCTGACAGGTCGCAGCAGCTTCATTGATGATTTCTGGAGAATTATTACCGGGTGGTCTTGCGCAAATCAGAATATCAACATCAGCAAGGACGTTATTGGACACAGTTTATCAAGGCCACTTCCTCGAGTGACCCGATTGGTAGCGATCAGATCACTCTCAGTTGTTTTCGTCTGGGTTTTTTTTTTTGTTTGTTTCAGATCTAGATCTTAAGGTTGATTTCCATTTTGCTTTTGCTTTTTCAAGTTGCCGCTTCATTTCTTCAACTTTAACTTTTGGTTGCAGCGGTGGCTATATTTTAGGTTGTGGATGAGGAGGTTGCCGGTGTGGTGATCGAGTTGCTCAAAGACTACAAACAATATCAACAGACAATGTCTCAAGAGTTGTTTCTGCTGCCTCAGTTGCTGTAACAATTTTCTTGGTTGATTCGACAATTGGTTTAAATAATTGTTTTGTACATTCTGTAAATTCCCCCGGAGACTCTCGACACGCTTGTGATTGTTGCTTGACAGAATCGCGGAGGGGAAATATTTCATAATAGCCTCTAGCCGTTGTCGAGCTAGTTTAGCTGTACGAGATTCCATAGTTAGCACAAAATCACTCATTATTATTGATAACTCAGCGATTTAATTACTTCACCTGGCAGCGATACTCTTTTTACCCCCAGGGTGAGGACCAGCACGGATGTCTCGGGTCATGAACGATGACGTCCAGGGAAATTTGACACACAAGGTTAAGTGGTGGGTTAACCGACACGTTAGAGGCCTTAGTTTATCTTTCTGACCGTATATGTACAATCTGCCATATCCTTTGCCAAAATCGATAATTTCATATTGCTAAAAAATTCTTATGCGAATTACTTCCTGGACATGTCGGTAGAAGCGTTGATGTCACAAATGGGATCTTCTTCGTAGGTCTCTATGACCCCCACCCCACCCCCGCTGCTGCAGATAATAGTTTCATGGTGTTGTTCTTCGGATAGTTGTTTTCATTAGTCACATTGCCATTAAGAAAAATGTATTTTATTTTATTTTACCTCTTCCTTATCTTTATTATTTATAAATGTTTAATTCCAACGAGCAAAGATTCCGACATAAATAAATGAATGATAAACTAATTATACTTTCTGAGATTGGTTTAAGGCTCAATTGGACCTCATTGTAATGCCTTAAGCCAATAATTGTTAAAGTAGTGACGTTATGAACCATGAGTAGACAGCTTTAAACAGCTTCTATTTTCATTTGACTGTTTCCATAACGTCAAGTTCAGTAAATATTGTCTTAAGTACTCTTAGGTTGCCAGTTTATATTGAAAGTAACCAATTAAGACACAAAAATTGTAGGAAGTTTTAAATTCTATTACATAAGCAGCGTCATACTATACTACAACCATTGACTTCATAAATGAATGGGCGAACAGACCCAGACAAATAAAATCCCTTAACAGAATTCTGCTATCAGAGAGACCCATACAAAAATAATACCACACAATCCCTCCTTAACAGAATTCTGCTATCAGGCATTCACATAGAAAATATTATCAGCCAGTCACACCTTAGTAGCATTCTTTTTACAGGCAGATCCAGAGAAAATGTTATATACTTCCCCATTAACAGAATTCTACTCTCATGCAGACCCAGAGTAAATATTATCATACAATTCATCCTTAACAGAAATATGCAATTAGGTAGTCCAGAGTTAATATTATCACACAATTCATCCTTAACAGAATTTTGCTATTAAGCAGTCACAGAGAAAATATTATCACACAATTGTTCCCAAACCGAACTCTATTATTAGACAGATCTAGAGAAAGGGTTATCATAGTATAATTTCCTTACATATTTACACAATACGGAAGTAAACGAAATGATAGTTAAATATTTATTTCTCATAATATAAATGTTATTTAATTTCTTTTACCAGTAACTGTGAACAAATGTGCAAATTAAATTATGAGTTAATTATCAGTTATATACATTATATACATCTTTTTAAAGCACGCAACCAAATTTTGATACATCCGACTAGCTAATAAATATACAAACATAATAAGATACAAATAGGCTAAGGAATATATACAGGTATGGCATTGTGCAACTAGCTAAGGAGCTCCCTTAAATATGTGAACTACAACTAAATAAGGAGCTGTAAAAGTACATGTAGTACATGTATTCTGGGAAAAGATAATGAAGTAAGATGAACTGAACATCCCCCAACTGTCTGTAATTGAAATATTGTCTTATGTTAAATTGCTCAGAGTGCTCCTAATAAATCCACATGTTTCTATATTTAGGTAAAGACGAATGATATCATATGGTGCCTCAGTAAATTATGTTTGACTTGGAACTATACAGCAATTAAACTGGCGTAAAATATTTATATGTATTTCAAAGACCATAAAAACCATTTTACTTCAAATTATCCTATCCGATATTTGCCTTTAATGTAAACGTTTTCCAGCAATTCTGCCCCCCACATCCCAAATAAAAATATGGTAAAACGGAATAACAAGAAAAATATATTACAACCGTTACAGTCACTTCTTCACATAATTCTTCCTTTGTGCAACTGGTTAGCAAACATACATCTCATTTTGAATCTGCGTTTGAATGATTATGAATATATTTGTGAACCATTACACTAAAAGCTTTGATAGCAATATTTGTTAATGTATTGTTAATGAATAACATTATTTAGACCTGAAATTTAATTTATATGATTTCCACAGATATTGCTAACAAACTTCCCATCAGTTATCTGTTCAGCCGGTTTGTGACAATATACTAATATTTCATCCTCCACCTTACACTGGTAAATTCTACTGTTGGTGTATTCAACAACTGCAAGGGTAACATCATTGTTTTTGTTTCTTCTGAAATTCAAATGATAGTATAAATATAACTGTACTGTGCTTTGTTAGAGTTTTTAGATCAAAATCATTCCAAAATGTAGATATATTGATATCTTCATCCATCTGAGCATATTTCTGTGCATTACATTTTATCTTATACTACTTGTTGTAAATTAACTCAACTTTTCACTTTACTTTATGGTTTCATATTGTAACCGTTCTCATTAGATTTATTATGTCTTGCTCCCTCACTTTTGGCTTTTGGGAGGGACCCAAAACGCGTAATTTCAATGACATTTTAATCTGTTTTTGCAAAGTAACATCAAAAATGTATTAACGAATCAATCTGCTATTGTGAGTGATGGTAGTTTTTTCTCCTGACAACTGTTTGTGCTTCTTTTTTGAGTTGTCATTCAATTTTTAGGGTATCGTTATGATACACAAAACAATAATCAATATATAGTTGATTCTTGAAACATTTGTGTTTGTAATGTGGACGCTTTGTATGGATAGCTCAAGAGAGATGTTCAAAGACATTGGAGGATTTATTTTATATCGAGGATTCAGTTTATTAATCACGATGTTTTGCTTTTCACAATGTCCACCTTTAATTAATTACCTATTTCAGAATGCATGCAAACATCTTCTACATGATACAGTAAACACAATTATGTTTTGATATATGTCACGAACATTTGAATATTATTCTGTTGTAAATGATCTTTTTTCCATATTAAATACAAGTTTGATACGGATACATACTTTCTAACCAACAGTTTGTTTGATATGTGTACATAATGTTCACAAAAATGATCCTTATTTGTATGCATGTTATATTACTAGAGCTGAAACATTTCATCAAAACACTTCCATGATAGCATGCAAATACAATTATTATTGCAAATTTGCAAAAGATGTGAGTAGGATCAAACGTTTAGATATAAGTTTCCTGTTTTGCAAGTAACATAGATGGCTCACTAGGTTTGAATAAAATTTTACAAGATGTTACTTAAATGCAGATATCACCAACATGTTATGCGTGAAATAGACATAATCAAGCCTATTGAATGCACTTTATATTTTGCAAATATGAGTATTTGTCTGTCCTTTTTACCAACGGTACATAAAGACTTAGCGACAAACAACTCATCTAGTCATAGTATAAAGACATTTTGTGAGACATTCCTGGCATTTGCTTTGTTATAAAGACCTTTTTGTTACTTGATTCTAACAGACCTTCCTGAAATGTGTTTAATGTCTAGCCCACACTATGTTACATAGAATTTTTTCTGATGTATAAATAATTATGAGAGTATTACAAAGTACTTACGGAAGATAAAGGTACCATAAACCTAAAATAAGAAAAAAATAAAAAAATAATAGTGTTCTAGTTGTTGCATCTAAAAATTAATGTATATTTCCTATGTAATTATTGTACTTTTTATGGGAAATATTCCCACAAATTTTGCCACATTATGTAACTACGCACAGCAGGCAACAGTTTGTTGTTCTCTAATAGGTAATATGTACTGAGGTTATTATATGTTATAGATGATCGATAAAATGAATCTTTCTTGACATTTCCGGCTTATTACATGTCGTGTCATAAACGTTCAATCTTTTGCGAGACAGCACAGATAATCTGTCAGGAAATAAATGTAATCTTACCTCTGATTTTAGTGAGAAATTTCTTGAATACGTCATTATGATTCCTGCTTAACGTACACTTTTCATGAATATGTCCAGAAAACGAAAATAGCATAATTTAAGTCCTTCCACATAATTTGCAGAAATGTTCGCAGTTCTGTGTCTAACTACAGGGTCTCGGAATAAATAGCGTTTCCAAAATATCAAGAGTCCATTTTATGAACTGACACTCTACTAACAGAAAATAATAGATAAAATGCCAAGATAAGCAGTGGTGTAAATAAGCCGGTAGAATCAGCTACGCCGTACCGTTAAGACATTTATTGCCAGTACGGTCATACCAGAGAGTTTGGGCAGGTACCGTAGAGGTAAAAGTTAAAATATATTTGCATCACTAAGTTACAACCATTTCTTGTCCTTTTATTCATTATTGCTGCTGTGTATTGAACTATTGATATTCTTGAGAAACTCTAACACAGATTAATTTGGTAACAAAAGTGTTTTTTTACACGTCTGAATTAATAAGTTCACAAGATACAAGTACGTGGAGTAAACAGTTCTTTAGAATTCTATATAACTTGCGCATTATTGTTAAAATGCTGAACTGCCTCCTAAGATCTTGACAGTTTTAAAATATTTATTTCCTGTAAGTTTACCTTATCATATTTAAATGAATGTCTTAGTAGTTCTATAGTTATCAGGTTTCAGAGGGACCTAGCTCGTACGGGTTTTCTTGGATTTGATATTCAACTACTATTTAACAGTTTCAAACAAAATATATACCTTTTAACCAGAGGTTTTGAAATTTTAAGGAAACTATTTTCTTTGACATTTTATATTTACTTTCAGCAACTTCTATATGTAACTTAATTCAAATTTGCCTTAAATTGTGATCATATAAGGGATATCCATAAAGTACATAGAGACAAGGCCAGCCAGTTTCAACCCCCTCCCCTACAATTGCACAGAGTGCACTTAATGCCTTTAAAAACCAAATAGAATATTAAAATGGCAAAGCGTGGACGGGATTGATGGCCATTCATGCATGTAATGTGAACGCATGTGATTTCGGTGCGTTATAAAGAATTCCTCGAGATATTAAGTCAAGACGTTGGCACCAGAGAGCATGTTCTAAATATGGTAACCGATCACTAGATTTCAAAATGCCATGGCAAAACCAAATAATGAAACAGTTAAGGTCTGATCTATATGAACATATTGCCCAATTATTTTGGTATTGCAAAAAACATGATTGAAGACATTTATAAATTTGTGTCTACCATCAAATGATGTTAGTTTCGTAAGTTACCATTAGTTACATATCTTAGCTAAGCTGTAGTTTCGTATAAACTTGAATGAATCTATGCCATCAACAAACTGAGTACACGAATTTAGGACCACGGCGTTACAATATCGTTGCCATGTTCTCGGAAAATAAGGTTTATCAGGACTGGGTTTGCAGAATGCGTGATTACTGCACATGACTGTGTTTACAATGTTCCCTTAGTTAATAGGCTGATAAAGTCTTTTTCGCTGTTCAATCGTTTGTCAAATCCGTTTCCCTCAAGTAATATATAATTATTTGCAGAGTTGTATTAACTAGTCCTTTTACTGCCTTACATGACTTGCTACTACCAAGTTCAATCAGCTCACACTCTTATAAAATCTTTAGTAACGCTTCATGTAAAATATGTAGGAAAAGTGTTATTGTATTATTGCGTCTTCGTTTTCTACCTGGCTTGGGTAAAATGACTGCATGGTTACTGCTGCATATGAAATATTTGACAAAATTGCATCAGGAAAGAAAGTAAGAAATACTTCTCCATTATTAATTCCTGAGTAACTATAGAAGACCATTCTCACAGATGGTCTGATGGTTGCGTTGTTACTGCTTTACCTGAATTATTTACTGAGTTCCATCAGGAAACAATCGGATAAACCAATCATCATTACGTTTCCTTTAGAAAATATAGAAACAATTTCCAAAGTTCCTCTGCAAACAATATAATGTTATCTCTGATTCTTAAATTTGTGTTGAGTTCCCTCTAGAGCAAAACAAATTATACATCATATCTACTCCGGAAAATAAACTACCTTCTCCTTTACCTTTTTCTCAGAACATACTGTAAAATGAGGCAAAATTGAATTTGAGGCAGTTTAACTACCTATCTAAGATTTCTTCACAAAGTTTCCAAGAAAATGTGGTTTTGATATATGGTGCTATATGCCATTACTTTTACGTTGTGTCAGGAACATTTTGCTCGTCTTCCTTTACTGCTTTTTGTGACATAAAGTAGTTTCCTTGGTACAATGTTGAGGTTGATGACAATACGGGTAGTTGATATCCATTCACCACAACTGTTCCCTTGTATTGTATAACATTTTTTTTCAGACTTGGGCTTGATGACCGGACAAAATATCATTTGTACTAATGTGTTGACTGAGCATCCTAAGTAAAAGATATATATTTTTGCTTTACTGATCCATCAGGAAATTTAGAGGGCTTTCACAAATTTATGTTTAAAGGTTACCATTTGTACATATTATTTTCCATTATTTGCTTCAGTTGGAGCTACTGTTATGTCCAAGATCTAAAATGCATTACGGATGATATCCTAAAATGGCACTGTGCCGAGTCAGAACCAATACTTCGAGGCACACAATCGCGAATTGTTGTGCAATAAAGTTACTCCAACCCTCCCTTTGACTTCATGACCTGCGGTATAAAACCCGAACAACAATATTCAGACTTCTATTCGCTACTTGCATGTTGTCAATTTTACATGTATATTATTGATAATACTAAATAGCACTTGACTTTTTTCGAATCAAGATTGATATGAACATGAAAATATGTCTGAGATTTAAATTAAGATATATTGACGTTGTGGTGTTGTCATCGTACTTATTGTCTGCCTCTACAAATAATTTCAAAACTAGTATAATGACAAGCGAGTTGCATGATAGTGTCTGAAATAGACTTTGGTTTATTTTAAGCATACACAAACATGTAGTGAAAATATTTTAGTTACCTATTATTAGTAGTATGTTATTTGTCACTAAGAAAATGGAAAGAAACATGGCTTGATTTTATGTCTTTGGAGAAGACTAGAAAAAACTTCCATGTAGGAAAGAGTATTTGACTGCTAAGTCATAGAAGAGAACCTCTGTTGGTCATCTGCTGATCGTACATCATCGTATTTATCTGAAGTAGGAATGTTCGATTATATTAGTATATGCGTTTTGTCATGTCATACAGTAAAGGTTATTATCAATCTTCCATTGAATGTTTCCAGCGATTCATGGAAGAGGAAATTACCATACCAACAGAAGCAATCCAGATCTGATAAATGATTTTTGAGAAACAACCACAAACGACTATGCAAAACCTAGATATAATTACAACTGTTTAAAATAACATAAACATGCATCAATGATCCCTTTCCATAGTACTCCAATCAACCCTACAAAGTCACATATGTTATCACTTTCAGTTCAGTTTATATGTGTTCCAAGACGGTAACATGCCTTGCGTTTAATGCAGACACTGATTCAGATAGTATGATTAACCACCACCTAACACTCATCACCAGCACATCGTCCCAATCTTTTCTTCAAAGTAGATCCTAATTTGCCCCTACACTAATAATTCTCAGGATTGGGTACACTTTTGAAATGCACGCTTTTTCTGCATACCGTTGTGGAAACTGAATCATTTCATTAGCTGTCAAAGCCACTACATTCTTCATCGGATTTTATCAGGCGAATTAGAACAATTTCTGCAAAACCTTCTGTATATTTTTTCAAAACTCTCATCACAGTAGATTGACTTTGCCCCACCATGTTTGCAGTACTTAAAGCTCTCGTGCTTCCTTGTCGCAATGTAGTATGATATTCTTTTCGTCAGATTTATTTTTATTTTTGAGCCCTTTTCTTTCTATAATGCTTGTATACATTTAGTACTTAGCTGACGACATACCTTACATGCGCTAGTACAATTTTCTTATATATAAATGAATTCTCAACTAATGAATTATTCTACGCGGTAGAGTTTACTCGCATAATTTACACTTTAACGCAACGTAAATGTCGTTAATGTGATTCGATACTTTTTTCTGACACTATAAGATAAGAATATATTCTATCTTAATTAGAAATTTACTAAAAATATTCAAACAACATGCATGAAAGGGAAAAAAGAAGATGCAGTGGAAATTGTTTAATGTTACTCATTCGGCGTATAATTAATGTCACAATATTTACAATATATTTCTTCGAACTGTATCAATTTTGTGCCCAGTTTGGTCGCGTGGTCTAAAACACTCTCCTTTGCCGATCGACGCCATCTCACCTATCCTTGTGGGCACAAGTCTCGGACTCGGCCAATGTAGTTATATGAGAAAGCTTCCCGTGGTTGGTAAATCTTGCCGGTGGTTTCACTCTTGTGCTGCGAAATGGCATTAAATCATAAACAGCAACAGCAACAAATGCGTGAACTAATACTTCCTACAGTGACAACTGCAAGAAAATAAAAATGATAGATGAGCTCCACGCCCTTCTAGAGAGTAAAATGTTGGACAAGGATATATAAAATAACCAATTATTTAATTCAACAGAAGCACTTGCTCTTGTAAATGCATTGTGACAGGTGGAGTGGGACAATAGTTTGTATTGTGTTCTTTTTTAGAACCATTTTTTCCACAATTTAAAATAACAATACCATCTGCTCTTGACAAACTGACAACTTGACCTCAACTTAAGTTAATGTGATTTACTGACTGTATAGGATGCACATATTAAATGGACAAATGCTTAAGCAAGCACATACCGAAAAAAAGTTAATTCTAAGCTTGCTGGAAGAAAAACAGTGTATGGTCTGGAGAAATACGCTTAATATTTTTACGACGAGCTTCTTAGATAGTCATTTTAGATACATTATTTTAAAACTGCTTGTTTTACAATAGTATGTCCTAAAATATTTTAAGCTGGAACATCAATTAAGTCACAATTTTTATTGCTTAAAGGAAGGACAATTTTGATATGCAAACATTGTATTGATTAAGCTATGATTCCAATATATTTTACTGCGCAAATAAATTTGTCTGCATAGTTTATTATGACTGAAATATGTTTATATTACTGAAAAATATATTTAGCCAGTTTTCGTCAATATGTTAGCCGCAGAAGGTGTAACAGCCAATTCTCTTCCCCCCCCCCCGCTGAAACTTTCATCAGGGAAAGAATCAGCTAGCTGATTCTTTCCCCCTCTAGTTATTTCTTTCCCCCACAACAATACGTTACTTTCTCCATCAAGTTATTTCTTTCCCCCTCCTCCCGACAACCAATTAGTTTATTTTCATTAATGGGCTAAATGGTATTAAGCTTAATGCCCACATGTGAAATATCACACATGTAATTGGTAACTTAGCGAATGGGGTGGGTGGGACAGAATCAACTAGCTGATTGTTTCCCACCCAGAACCAAATAATTTCTTTTCGTCGATGGGCTCTTTGGCAATACTCTTAAGACCTACAGGTGTAATATCCTAATATAATGGGTCACTTAACAAATGGGGGTTGACGGCATAGTCAGCTAGCCCATTCTTTTCCCACTACAACCAAATGGTTTCTTTTCATTAATGGACTCTTTCCTAATCAGCTTAAAGCCCACATATGAAATATAATGCTTGTAATGGTTCATATACAAACTCTCACATAGGGCTTTCCTTTATGCAGATAGTGTACTGTGCAACCAGACATCCCAGTTTGTTGCTTGGTCATTGGTTACAGTGGATTGCATTTCTTTCAGGTTCCTACTGTCACATTCATTCTGCCTATTGGTTTGTGGATTGTTTACAGAGCAAATCCCGTGGTCTATAATCCAACTCACTTGTTAGGTTATCTATGAGCTTGTTTGTGAAGTCTTTTTCCCTGATCAGCTATGATTGAGTCCATAGGACCAAGGTGACGTATGACATTAAATAGAAATTTTGTTACATCATCAACACTTATGTTGGGTAGACCTTCGGCCTCAGACCACTTGGAAAAATGATCTCTGGCAGCAACAATATATTTGTTCCCATTGTATGGCATTGGAAGAGGGCCAATAATATCAGTTACAACAAAACTCCACAATTTGGATGGCACTGGTACAAGATTCAGACGAGGTGCTGCTTGTATTGGCCCTAGATTCACTCTACTGCATTTATTGCAGTCACTGACAGATTTTATTGCATCTTGTTTCATCCCCTTCCAGTAATACCCTTCCTGGCATTTCTCATGTTTTGTCATGGCCTAGATGTACACCAGCGTATTTGCCTGTTAGAACAAAAATATAACAATTAAATTTTACTTCAAACGTACAAGAAAATAATGTTTACAAATTATAATGATGTGCTGTGTGTACCGCAGAGAGAGAGTATATATGAGAGTACTATTGAGGCAGATTATGAAAATGGAGGGAGCTAAAAGAGAGAGAGAGGGAGGGAGAGGGCAAGTGAGAGGAGTAAGAGAGAGAAAGAGAGTGAGACAGAGAAAGAGAGAGTTAAAGCAAGAGAAAGACAGGAAGAGGGAGTATATACGAAAGTTCTACAGAGACAGATGGTGAGGATGGAGGGCGCAAGAGAGAGGGAGAATGAAACGAAAAGTTAGAGTGTAAGAGTGAGAAAAGTGAGAGAGGAAGACAGAAAGGAAGAGATAGGGTAAGAGAGACTGAGGGATAAAGAGGGAGAAAGAGAGGAAGAGGGAGTAAATATGAGAATACGAGAGAGAGAGGACAAGATATAGGAAGACAGGAAGGGAGGGAGAGGAAAAATAAAGAGAGTGAAGAAAGAGAGAGATAAAAGAGAGTAAGACAGAAGAAGACAGGAGGAGAGAGAGGAAGACATATATGAAGACAGAGTAAGACAAAAAGGGAGACAGAGAGCAGAGGCAAAACAGAAAGAGGAAGAGAGAGAGAAAGACAGTAAGATAGGAAGAGAGAATGAGAGGGGAAGGCAGCATAAGAAACAGAATAGAGAATGGACAAAAATGAGAGAGACAGATTTGAAGACAGTTGACACCTTTAAATGCAAATATATTCAAGCATACAATCTAATAAGAAAGAATCAATAATTATTTAATTATAGATAGGGTCAGTTAATTAACCAAGTACTATGCAGTTCTTCTAATTAAATCTAATCACTCCCTGGAATAATGATGGATAATTGATTTTGTTAGAGTATGGACATATCAGTATATTAATTAGTTTAGCAAGAATTGTTAAATTGTTGTTTTTTGTGCTTTCTGGGCAATAGACCTAGCCTCTGTACATTTTATTTGCGTAACTTTGAATGTTTTATTACTATTATATTAAGATAACTAATTTGTCAATGTGCTTCTTACCAGAATGAAGACTTGCTAGGACTGTTGATACTTCATTTCTTCTAAGAACATGGCAGTAATCTTCGTAAAGTACACCATTGCAGTAAAACCTTTATCCTTGATACGAATGCTGCACTTTTCACTCTTTCTGTTACTTGAGATCTTTGATAGCTGCCAGATTTGATAGGTAGGTGCCATCATTAACATACAGTGCTATATCAGTATCTGACTTTCCATCTATTATTGTGAGTCAAGAAGTAATAATATGAACAATGTTCAACTTTATTTACTGCTAAAATTATTTTACACATGCTAATAAAAACTGACAATTTGGGGCAATCGTATTTCTTCCAAACGAGCCCTTAAAAAAGTTATATTTCCTCATTTCGCGTTCTAATTATATATAAAATCCAAACAAAAAAATAAAGACATATAAATCCCCTCAATGAAGAAAGGGCATTAATATTGTTGTTAATATGGTAGGTTGTAACATGAATATTTATTTTAATATGGTTAGTTTTAAAAACAAATATATTCATTTTCAGGGGGAATTTGTTCTTACAAAATTCTTAAAATAAGTTAGTATCTGTTTCTATAAATTTAGCGTTGCTAATTAATTGTTCTAATGTGTAAACGGTGAAATTGGAGGGAGGGGTAAAAGAATAACCAAGCCAATTCTTTCCCCAGAGGGAAACTTTCAGCTGGAGTGGGAAAGCAATGGCTGACTCGTTATTTTGGAGGGGGGGGGGAAGAATCACCTAGCCAATTCTTTCCCCAAGGGGGAGGGGAGACTTTCAGTTAGAAGGGGTAAGAATTGGCTACCAAGTTGTTTCCCCATGGAAAAGAATTGGCTAGGTGCATCTTTCCTCGGGAAAAAATCGGCTAGCCAATTTTTTCCCGAGGTAAACTTTCAGAGGATGATAAATTTGACTACCACAAGGGGAAGAGATATAGATACCATGTGCCCCAGTCCTTTTAACGCAAATTAGTAGTAAAAGTAATACTAAATTATATTTCTAGATTTCGAACTTTAAATATAGTATTATAATATAAAAGCCTTATAAAGTTTAATTTATATAAAATATATTCCATTTTTACGTGTGATGAGGCAGACGTTGCTTTTGAAGACTTATGTTTATACCAGGGTCATGTTTCAACGATAGCAGGAAAAACAAAAGGAGAGCACCGAGTCACATTTCGAGGACTGCATGAAGAATTTTTGGGGTTATGTGATTTTTGCTAAACGTATTAAATGATATGCCCGATAACATCGGTACCTTAGATAAGTAGAGAATAGGATGGTAGGTTGTGTATGTAGGTATGAGTGTTGGGACGATCATAACAGAAAGGGAGTTACGCTTGTTTTGATTCTGCAGGAGAGAGTATTCTTGGAATTGAGGCAGCTATCCGCTGCGATAGGTTATTAAAATGTATATTCTGTAAAACAAAATCAAGATGGATAATTTGCACAGGATATCTGTTCTTACTTATTCAGCCAATTTTCAAAAGGCAGCTACCTTTGGCACAGTTGGTACAAATTAGAACGGTTTTATATCTGATTCATTTTATGCTTCATCAATAACTAAATTATAGTTTTGCATTTTAACACATTTAAGGAGCTAAGTCCATCAAATGCAAGTTTGCCAAATGTATCTCTTTCTGCTGATACGAATGGTCCTGGTATATTTTCTATTTCAAAGAGATTTCTCAGTTGTTATCATATTTGTGCGATCTCAGATTAAATTTGCATTAATATGTACAGAACATATTAACAGGGTGTGGGTGTACATTTTAGCGTTTCAGCAACATAAAAACATCGACAGTATTGAAACTACAAGGAGAAAGACATACTAAAATGGGAGGTAACTTGTTTATTGTTTTTTGTTTTTGTTGAGCAGACTGGAATGTTACTCTGCTGAACTAAGACGGATGTCCATTGCACTTTGGCAGCGATGGTGTGTTCTTTACAATAACGAAACCGGTTCTCCATTTACACCATTATTTTATAGTGAATATGTAAGGATGCTCGCTAGCAACAGTAGGAGAGGGATTGCGCCATGTGTAATTATTATTTGAACATTCCTATTTCCAGTTCAACACTACCTGATGATTAATGGCGCTTTCTATACCTGCAAAGCTGTTCTCTCAAGCTAATTGGCACAGAGTGAACAAATTCTGATAACAAATGCGACATGTTTAAAGCATTGAGACACTGCTATAATATAAACCGTGTCAGAAGTAATAACACATTCTGCTTCCTTTTTTTTCCGAGACAAAATAAGTTATGAAACCATTGACTTTCTCTTTGAAGTCTTTGGGTTTTTGTTTGTTTGTCGTGTTTTATTTATTTTTTTTATTTTTTTTTCCTTTGTACTATAGGAGTTTCATTAAAAATTTCTAATACATGTATTATATAAACAATTTGTTTTTCATGCGCATTTTGCAACTGTTGCACATTATTTTAAGTCAACAGAAATATGAATTCCGATTTGGAATACATACTCCCAGACTCATGCCATTATTTATCTATATTTTTATATAACTATTTATACATGCAAAAAGGCACGATTTATCGACATATTTATCATTATATTGTTTTCTGCATTATTTATTTCTTTGATAACTGTACTGCTTTGTATATCATGGAGACCTGAACGTAGAGGTTCACAAGATATTCGTCCTTGGTTTAAACCCTATGTGCAAAGAGAGAAAGATAAAGACAGTGAGGATGACCTCACTCAGTTTTCGTAATCAGTTAATTAACAGATGAAGCTGCATATTCTTAATAGTGCACATTCTCATAATGCATGGAACTATATACATAATATATCATGCATATATGTATCTATCTTAAATTTGTATTACCTTTTATGCAGTTCCATGCAGCCTTGGTAAAAGGAATTAATAAAACCAGAAAACATATAAGTATGTTATTTTGCGAATTATTATTATTATTATTATTATTATTATTATTATTATTATTATTATCAGTAATAGTAGTAGTAGTAGTAGAAGTAGTAATAGTAGTAGTAGTAGTAGTATTACTACAAGCCCACATAGCAGACTAATAAATACCAGTAATCAAAGAGCACATGCTTCTTAGCATACTCGAATAAAATGTTATTGGAAAATGTCTGAAACGCAGTGTTTATATATTCAGATTCAATAGTTTGTTAATTAAAGCTGGGACCCTCTCATGGTATAATCCACACATGACAATGGGATTTTAATGCCCGGTGTTCAAACAGGACTAAGATAACTATCAATCAAGTTAGGTCTCTTCACTTTTATAACGGCACACACAATGATTTTACTCGACCCCATTAGCTGTCACAAGTTAAGTAAGTAAACAAATAATATTTTCCTGCAGGCACACATGCGGAAAGTATTTATTATCATTTCTAAAGACGCACTGCTGTTAATGGGAAAAACAAAATGCATTTATATCTTTTTCAGCTGATATTGCTTACAAGGCCGGGGTTCAAACTAATTACATGACGGATGTGCCAGAGATTGTAGACGGCAATAAATCCTCGTGTGCCTTTCTTACTAGTGAAATTAAAGTTACTACATTGACACTTTATCTTAAACGTGCAGTGAAGGTCACAGAGGTCCATGTATTGTTTTCAAAAGAAGGTAATTATTAACTTTGTGCGAAAGAGTGTCTTTAATTCATGCGTCGTTCTTTTCTTTGTAGTTTCATGATTGAAAAGAGATATTAATATCTTGATTCTGCTAGAAGTCAGTTTTACCTTATAACTGCACAAAATTTGGACAAGTCCTACTCGTGCACCTTACACACAGACACACAACATACAAACACAGACACAGACACAGACACACACGCGCATGCATATATATAATAAATTGACAACGAACAGTGCAAAACTAATATCTAACTAGATATATATTAATACATACATACATAGATGTGTGTGTGTATGCTTGAAAAG
>JAECUM010050080.1:0-25898 GCA_016617855.1 Megalonaias nervosa | reverse complement strand
GAAGGATGAAAAGGAATCTCAGATTAGAATGAACGAATTTGAGCTGGCAAGTGGCAAGCACGATTCCACTTTTCATACAAATTCAAGTTTTGACATTACAGGAAATATCAGGTGAGTGCCCCCCTTTCGAGAAAGCGACGTAGACAAATATTTTATCTATTTTGAAAAAGTTGCTGAAAATTTGAAATGGCCAAGGGAGAATTGGACTCAATTATTGCAATATGTAATTTTTGGCAAGGCCCAAGATCTCTATGCATCCCTGTCAGTACAACAGAGTTCTGGCTGTAACTTGGTTAAGGAGTGCATTTTAAGGGTTTATGCGTTAGTCCCTGAGGCTTATCGGCAAAAATTCAGAAACTATAAAAAAGAAGCTGGACAGACTTATGTTGAATTTGCTAGAGAAAAAGAACAGTTATTTAAGAGATGGTACTTAGCCAAGAAAGTTGAACATGATTATGAAAGTCTTGAACAACTTGTGTTACTTGAAGAGTTCAAAAACTGTGTTCCTAATGACGTTAAGAATCATCTTGAAGAGCATAAGATTGAAACCTTGGAAAATGCTGCTCTTGCTGCCGATGAGTATTCCTTAACTCATAAAGTTTCTGTTGTAGGCAAATCATTCACTCTGCAGTCTACTGGTAGAAAGGTATCCCAGCCCAATACAACTGCTCCTAAAAATCAATCTGGCACAACTTCTAAAAATCAAGCTTCTGATAAACCTGATTCAAAATCCTTGTCTATTCCTAGGTGTACCTATTGCAAAAAAAGGACACGTCATTTCTGATTGCTTTAAGCTGAAATATAAGCATCAGAATCAAGATAGACCCATCCCAAATGCTCTTATTTCTAAGAGGTCAAGGTCACGGTCATGTATTGAGAGCAATACATTTGTTGGGTCTAATAAACCCCAGTCTGACTTTGTTATGGAGAATTATGAACCATTCATGTCGAAGGGTTCTATATCACTCTTGGGTGATTTGGCCAATCCTATCCCTATTTAAATTTTGAGGGAAAGAGGAGCTTAACAGAGTCTTTTATCATCATGTATTTTGCCTTTTTCTGAGAGGTCCTGTTCTAATGAGAGTGTTCTCATTCAGGGAGTAGAGTGCGGCTTTGTTAATGTTCCTCTCCATTGTGTAAATTTGTCATCATACTTAGTTTCAGGACTTGTGACAGTCGGTATAGTGTATAACTTACCAATTGAGGGCATCCATTTGTTTCTAGGCAACGACCTAGCTGGGGACAAGGTTGTGGTTAATCCACTTGTAACTGAAAAGCCTTCTTTGGATCAGAAAGTTGATCCAATTGAAAAGGAATACCCTGAGTTATACCCAGCTTGTGCAGTTACCAGAGCTATGTCAAAGAAAGCTCTTGAGAATGATTTTGATAAGAAAAATATTCCTTTATCTGACACATGTATTGGTCAGGCTTTTGATGAGGTCACTTTCACTTCTAATTTGGATCAATCAAAAGGTATTGATCACAGTGATGCTCTTTTAAATACTCATTGTAAATTATCTAATCAGGGTGATAAACGACAATCACTTGTCGTCGAACAGGAAAAAGATCCTGAGATCTCCTGTTTCTTTCAGAGGGCCATTAGTGAAACTGAATCCACTGAAGTACCTGTATCTTATTTCATTAAAAATGGAATTCTTATGAGAAAATGGAGACCTCCCGAGGTCCCTGCTAATGACGAATGGTCAGTGAACTATCAGATTGTAGTTCCAAAATCTTACAGACAGGAAATACTTAGTTTGGCCCATGCAACTACTCTGGCTGGTCATTTAGAGATAAATAAAACTTATAACAAGATTTTGGCTCACTTTTATTGGCCATAAATTAAAAGTGATGTTTGTAAGTTTTGTAGATCTTGTCATACTTGTCAAATGGTAGGAAAACCCAGTCAGAAGATACCTGAGGCTCATCTGCAACCAATTCCGGCATTTAGCGAACCATTTAGCAGAATTATGGTAGATTGTGTTGGTCCCTTACCCAAGACCAAGTCAGGCAAGCAATATTTGTTGACCATTATGTGTGCGTCAAGAAGATTCCCAGAGGCAATTCCATTGATGAATATTAAAACCAAAACTATGGTAAAAGCTTTGATAAAGCTTTTTACTGAGTTTGGGCATCCCAAATCTCTCCAATCTGATCAAAGGTCAAATTTTATGTCTGGAATTTTCCAGCTTGTTATGCTTGAATTTGGCACTCAAGTCAAAAGTGAAACTATGGTTTCATAAAACTTTACTTGAGAGAACATTTGAGTCCTGTAATAGAGTTCATTCTCTCTTGCTCATTCTTCAAACTTTTGTGCAAATTAGATTTTATGGTCCTTACAAAGTAAAGAAGAATACGATTGAGTTATATTATAATAACGGTACTCTGATCTAAATAAATTAATGGAGTACTAATATATTGAAAGAGATAGCCAAGTAAATCATACAATTAATTTAGTTGTACCTGTCCCACCAACTGAGGATTTAAGTGAAGAAATTCAATTGGACACCGTTGATCTTGGAGCAACAAATCTTCGGAATTCGGACGTTATGAAAGATCTAAACCAGAAACTTTTACATTTGCAACAACGAGAAAGACGCGAAACAGCATATTCATATTGCATTGGTGTATATGTGTTGAAGGGAGGGAGGGAAGGAGGGAAGCAAAATGCTTCAAATTGCATCAATATCAATATTTGTCACGTAATCCCATGTCGTAGTACTTATGATCGACTTTGGCGATAAACTTTCAGTACAACAATATGACCAACTGGAACATGGTTTGGATTTATCGTGTGACAAACCGTAAAGTGGAGTGTAATTAAGCCCCCCTTACGGCATGTAATGCACTTGTTTCATTAGGTCGCATCTACTTTGTCGACCTCGTTAGAGGCGGATCAATTGAATACAAGTCAAAGTGCTACAGGTTTGACAGAACTATCACACATATACGCGTCGTATATACTCCATAAATATTATTCGTAATGGTACCCAAAAATGAGGACATAGTGTGTTTGCCTTGACGATATGGGCATCGTTATATTTAGATATTAATAACAAATAAATGTATTGTCTAGAAGACAATTCATAGACACAGAAGAATATTCCAATACACACAAACATGTTGTTTTTCTTTGCAAAATATCGGTTGACATTATCCGCGAGTTTAAGCAATACTATCCTGTTGCATTCCATCTGCAAATAAGTCAATGCATTGGCATACACATTTATGTTCATATTATGCATATTGGAAATATCATATATCCATCATATGTGTATATGACTACACAGCTTAGATAATTAAAATCTGATTACTACTGATAAGTGAAATTTGGTTCACAAGGTACAGCACCGATCTTGAGTCGATCCCGACTAAGCGCATATTATCATAACAGAATGGAAGTGATTGAATATAAGAATTAACGAGCAGCCGACAAGATTACTTTGCATCCTAGCAACTAATCGTCTTCTCAATGTAGTCACTCCGGATTGCTATTACATAAATCATGCCATATACAAAGCATTACTGAGAGTCAAATGATTCTATGAAATTAAAAGCGTATGGTTTAAATATGAATAAACATTGAATCAGTTTCTCTGATAATTAATTTCATACATTCATCTTTCATACATTCATCACTATTAGTGACGAACATTATTAGTACGTCATTGCGGAAATTGTATAGTCTTGTTGACATTGAGTCTTATGCCCTTTATAAAAAAAAAAATGGCGGTGATTGTACAAAAAGGCTTGGGTACTCTATTATATTAAAGTGTGCCGCGCATTTTGATTCCAACTGTATTTCATTAGAGATTGTACACTAATATATAGTCGCATAATACGTCTGAAAAGTATTTCTTACTAAACATATTTTATTTCAAGGCATATGCAGTGTACAGTATACAAGCCTACAGGTACAGCTTCAGTTAGAGGAAAATCTACAACCATTAACGGAAGCATTTGATATAAGTTAAGCCAATTAACAACATTATCCTTTTCATTGAAAGATACTAATCAAAAGTCCCAAGCATAAGGAAAGTGTCATCGTAGAGTGCGACATTATTGTTTCTGTTGCATTTGAAATGAGCTCTTTAAAGAACCACCAATGTAACTTAATGACAATCCCACCACCCACCCCCTCCCCCCAAAAAGCAAACCATAGACCACCTCGTATGTGTCCAATTCAACTCATTCCGCAATACTATAGTATTGATATTTAGAAAAAAATGACTGCTGATGCAGTTTAGTATATAAGTACTTCCCCGAAACAACTTCATTCAAGTGGCAAACAATATGATTTATTCACAACATCTACCGAAGACTAATACCTATCAAATTTATGCTATCCGCTTTTTTGACAAAATATAAAACTTTATAAAATATAGAACAATACAGATGTCATATTACATACGAGGCCACCTCGCTACCAGTTCCGACCCACCGTAAGCTACATCCAGTACATTGAACTGATATACATCCAGTACATTGAACTGATATCCATTAAGACAAACAAAACAGCTGATCAAGCATGAAAACGGACAAGTGGAATACCCGACTTTTTTTATCCGCTAACACGTTCTCAGTTTATTCTAAACTGAAAAGCTAATCCAGTAGTGCTATTTAACCTACCATGCATCTGTCGCTTATATCATGGTACACTCATCTAGTTGAACGAATCATTAATATTATTTTAAAATACCACTAATACTATATAGAATTGAAATTAACACTATATTTACTACAGATGTCGCCCATTCTCTCACAATTACGCGAGTAACTTCGTCACGCTAAGTAGTATACGTTGAAGTGCTGCTGTATGGATCAAGATCTGTTCCATTACTGCTAAGTAATAACTCCCTTTCTAGTCACGTATGTATTTCTTCTGTTATTTTATCATTTTGCTTTATCTTTAAACCTCTTCATTATTCTCTGTTGTGTGCGTGTTTATCAGTCTGTATTGTTATCTGATAAAGACATTGTCTTTTGTTACAGAGTAGGGAAACTTGATTATCGTCACCGCACTGTTTTCCAACTCTTCGGTAGTGTGTGTGTATGTGTGTATTAATCACTAGTTTTGTCACAGAAAGACAATATGTGACTGACTGCAACCTTAAGCAAAGCCGATATGACGCGCTTGGTACAGCAATGCTGTAAGTGGGCATTGCACCAGTATTCCCACATAATCACATGGATAATATTATTATAAAAGACAATTTATGTGGTAGACTCGTCTCACTGAACGGACAGCCAATTGGTTTGGATGTAATAAAATTAACAACAGAAGCAATTTCTTGGATTTTCTGGACTTTTTACAAGATTAAATTTAGGGATAGGCCCGGTGCATCCAACAGATAGTGTAACCAAGTCCTAATCTTTAATTGTTCTCTCTCTGGCAACAAAAGGAACTTTTCCAATGTTTTTTTTCCGATTTATTTCCATCTGTTCCAATTAACATTACGTCTCCTACTTACACATTTACATTGTGTCCCTAACAAATCGCTATTTTGAAAGTTTAAATCGATATCACTAATGCTTGGTGGTTCGAAAATTCAGAAAATGAAAAGCTGCTATAATCGACCCCTTTCACAATCTTTAAGAGTTTAGTGTTAGGACTGGTATGCTGGTGCAAGGATAATGTGAATAGGTGGGATATCATGCTACATTTCTGCGGCATCATGCCCCAGTGCTAGACATCACTATAAACTGCCACACTGGAAACATATTTGCGATATGACTGAAACATTGTTAGAGGTACGTTAAAAATCCAAATCATACACACTCACACATACACACACTACTAGTCTCTGACTAATGGACTAATGTTAGTTTCAAACCTTGAAATTGTCTACATGGACCCATTTTCAGAATCCTGATCTAAGTCTTACAATTTGCTAACCAATTTCAATTTATGAAATAAAATTATTATATTGTTTGGGTATTTTAATTAAACATAACAGTGTTCTATAGTTTCGGTATTGTAATTTAAAATAACATCATTCTATAACTTTGGTATCTTAATTTAGCATAACATTATTTTAATTTTTAGTATTTGAATTTTAAAAAAGAGGCTTACTTTGCCCTGAAAATTAGAGCGTACGTACGCGACACCAGCAAGGCCGTTTTTCCGCTGACACTGATCAGATTTATGTGTTCTTTTTATTTATTGCTGTAACTCCTCTAGGCTATAGCCCAATTTGGTAAGCACGTGGTGAAATTACATCCCTATACATGCTCTCCGCCGACAACGATAATAAAAGTATAAATCGCCAATTCCGATTAGCAATTTCCAACAATGGCTCGTATACCAAGTTTAAGTTTCCGCGACAGTAGTCTTTAACATGAAAGCTGTAATTAATGAATTTCAGAAAGATGATGTATATTGCGAGTTAATATTGAAAAGTAAACTTTATATTGTATAAATTCCACCATTGTTAGAAGTTTATACTGTATATAATACATAAAAATACTTTTAAGGACTGAAAATGTAATTAACGGAATGTTCTATGAGCAAAAAATAGCATCGCTGCTCATTCAATTTGACTATGTTTACTTGCCCAAACACAGTCGTAGCAGATAATTTAATTAAAACTTAAATTAAGACATTTATTGATTTATATACAGTTATTGAATTATAGAATTTAACATCTTTGCGTTACTTTATATGCATAATTTTAACTGCATTTATCAGAGAGGCCCGAGACTTAATTTTGATTTCACAGAAAATCATGACACTTGAATCATGTAAAATGCGGAAATCATTCATGTCTGCCTAGTACTTCTTTACAAAACGTTTCCACTGATATGTTATTCATTTGCAAATAACGAGCAAAAGCTTGTACATTATTGTTCATAAAGAATATTTGAATTACATATATTTTATTTCATATCTAAATCATGAATATTTAAGTGTTGTATTGATTACAGCGGAGACAAATAAAATCAAAATGATAAACAAATGTCGCTGTGCTGCAAATGAGCTTCTTGTAGGTTAGCCTTTACGCCGATTCCAAAGTTACTTCCAGGATCCTTTGAAACAGAAATGGCAGTCTCAACAATGTAGAATTAAATGCTTATAAATTGAACTTAACTGTAATAAAGGACCTAAAGGAATATACAAGTTTTTATCGTCGGATAGTCCTATTCTAAAATAAACAATATAATGAATTTCGTGGTCTTTAACTTGTACAGTTTACCATAAAAATGCTTGTCTGCTTTTGTTAGAGTATTGTCATGTTATACAAAGGTGTTGTCATAATTAATTAATCATGTAGGTTGCATTTTTGACTAAAGAAAGATAGATCCGTTCGCATTAGAGAGTAAAGATTTATACAGTTTTCATAATTTAATAGTAACAAATTATTTCCAAAGAATATAAATTTCTTGGACTAGGTACATTTTGGCCTTTTGTGTCATGTTTAAAAATGTTGTAATACGAATTAGCGGATCATTTTCATCCTTAGACCTCAAAGAGAACGCCTCAAACGTCACTTGTGCCTTGTTGAGCTTGTGTCTGAAATGCTCGACATTGGTTATATCCGGGTGTTGAATATTGTATATTTTGAGTTTTCCGTGGTAGTTTATTACAGCGAGTTTCATGACTGAGTCGAAAATCATTTAAATTTTACATCCCGCAAAGTAAGAGAGAACATTACCCTGCTACCAAATACCAAGGTCCTGAAGATTAAACATGCAGTCAGTTAAAACAATACATTCATGAACATGTATCAACACGGGCATTTCTCTAAAAGCATTATTAGGTTCAGTTTATATTTAACAGAGATTCATTGCTAGCAAAGTCAAGGTAGAGGCATGCGAAGCAGCAGAGAGGGTGAACCCTGCAACTTTATTGGAGGGTCCGTTAGCAAAATTAAAGGTTCCTACAAAGGGATCAAAATAAGGTCAATAACGTCAAACCGAAGCCTCTAACTAAACGCATTTTCATACGGGGGAAAACAGACCGCGTTAACGTAATCGTGTGGGTTAGCTCATCGCTGTTACTCGTTCGTTGATGGATTTTTTTTTTTTTTTTTTAAATTTTAGGCGTGTTTGTTTGCCTGCTGCCCACTTAATTTTTGTCGTTTCACCCTCTGTGCTGCTGCCTTGGTAAAATCAAGGACAAAATATTTTATCAAGACCTATACGATACCTCGACCTACAATCATGTACAAGTATTGAGATAAATCCGTGTGGGGTAGCTTGCGCCGCTGAAAGGCAATTTTAAATTAGATCATGTCCATATCTCCTGAACACCAAGTTTGATGAATATTTCGCAACGTATGTGTATATACTCCGCTAAACACAACTAAACTATTGCAGTAATCTCTGATCACTTTAGGGTTTAGTGTATATCGTTGGGTAACATAAATCACGTCTGTGTTTTTATGTATACCTCGAGAAAATATCCGAGCTGCATTTGGTTGTTTGTTCAGCATCACATCATCGTACACTACTAAATTATTAATATTCCCATCTAGGTCGTCTATGGATGGGGCTTCATCAATATTGGTGATAAAATCAATAATATCATCACCGTCCTCGTCCCCGTGACTCGTCAAGGACTTTGCATTTTCATTAAAATCTTCAAGCACTTCATAACATCGTTGATCATCTACAGATGGCGCTACTAAATATAACTTATCCCACTTGAGCCATCTCGTTATCAGATTAAGCAATAATTGTACTTTGCCTGATCCACACGGGCCAATTATTATCATCCTGATAGAATTTGGCAATGCTGGATGATGCGTGACTGGCACCAGCGCTCGTATCGCTGAGAAGTCAATTATATCCATAATAATAAATAATATGAATCTATATTGTGTTCGATGCAAGGCACCCACACCAACCAGTGGATTAACAACAATAATAACAAAATAAAAAGCGTGCAATGACAGGCAAGTGTGAAAAATGTGGTACGCGCAAAAACAGATTTATTCGATCCAAGACAGGCTGTAATATCGCTACTTCGTTGGGAAAATTACCACGAACTCCATGGGCAAAGTATCCCGGAGAAAAACAATTATCTGGATATAATTACTGTGGTCCTGGAACCCGACTTGATATCCGACTTGACGAACGCGATCAAACAAAGCCACGAGAATATCTAATGAATAAGATTGATCAAGCGTGTCACGTTCATGAAGTCGCGTATAAAAATAAAGACTTACAACAACGGCATCCCGCAGATGTATAGTTGACTCACGCATTGAACTCTGTAACTAATAAATCTCTCAGAGAAAAACTTGCTAGTTTTTTAGTAAAACCTGCGATGAAGGGTAAAATAATGTTAGGGGCTGGTTATTAATCATATAACTATTAGAATGGAATCGGTTTATTATAGCTCAAGAGGATATTGGAGAGGAAGAGCAGCAATTAGTAAACTTGCTGATGCAGCAAAAGTCTCACGTGTTGTTGCTGCAAAGTGGTTAGCACGACAGGCAATATGGCAAATCTATCTACGTCCACCTAAAAAAATTTAGCATGCACATTTTGATGTCAGCGCTCCTAATGAGGTTCATCAAGCAGATATTTTTTTTTTCACACGATACTATCAAAATACGTGGACGTCAATCACGCACATACAAATATGCGTTAACTGCCGTTGACGTTGCAAGTATATGTAAACAAGCAGAACCATTATCAACTAAAACAGCATCTGAAGTTGGATCTGTTTTTGAACGAATTAATCAATGAGGACCCTTGCGATGGCCACAACTACTACAGGTTGATCCTGGCAAAGAATTTCTTGGTGCAGTATCATCGCTGATGAAAAAACATGATGTCAAAATCAGATGAGGACATACTGCGATTCATCACGATCAGGCAATAGTTTAACGATTTAATCGAACACTCGCTGAGCGGTTATTTGGGTATCAGTATGCAATGGAAATAATTCAAAAAGACAAGAGATCTTGTGAATGGGTTGCAACATTATTAAGTGTGATTGCGTTAAATAATGAAATTACTCGTTCAATTTCTACGAAACCAATTAATGCGATTACAAAGAAACATATACCAATACAACGACGCGATTCTTTCTCTCGGCCAGTACTGGGTAATGTGACTTAAGATATTTATATGAACCTGGTGAACTTGAACGGGGTGAAAAAAGAGCAAATAATCCTGTCTGGAGTGTGAGTACACATACAATTTCCAGCGTGGTAAAATCCACTGGTAGACCTGCAATCTACAGACTAGATTCAAATGCTCCTCAGCGTGGATTTGTACGCGAACAATTTACAAGTAATTCCCGAATAAACACAATTACCACTGCGTTCTCTTTTGTAAACTGGCACCCCTACGTCGAATACACTCAAGACAGGTCAGCATCACATTTTCGCGTGTGTGGCCAAGACTACTATTAATTCTATCTACGGTGAACTGCCTTGGATTATTATTCGAATATTCCCATAACATATTACAGTTTCAACTTGCACACTGATTATTCTGCCGCTGTTTCAGTGTCGTAATAAATTCAATATCAAACTCAAAGTCACGATTGTTTTTTTTTTTTTTTGTCACATTGCTTATAACCAGATAACTTTTTTCTAATTACATCATCGCCATTGCAAGCAGTTTTTGATCATTATTTTCTGCGAGGTCTATCATAAACCTGTGCAGTTGAAATATTCTTCTGACTCAAGATTCGCGAGATAAACTAAATTTGACCATTCGATTCGATCATCGACAATCCAGATATTTGTATCAGTAATAGTTAATCCTTGTGACGAGTGAATCGTTATAGCATATCCTAATGTCCACGGATTTGTGTCTATGCTCAACGCGCTCTCAACAACATCAACAGGAACTAAAACAATATCATTTAACACAAGGGTTTGTTTTTCATTTGTTCCTGGAATTTCAACTTCAATATTCTATCGTCGAGTATCTGCTGGGCGATAACACAATGGTATAGGTAGATTTGAAAATCTTTCCTTGTGTAACAGAAATAATTTCTCTTGCAATTCATCATGAACTATCTTTCTACTTGAACTATTAAATCATTTGGTCTCCATAAATTCCAAAAATCATTCACAGGCGTTTCTGGAATTATTTCACGTATTATCTCACACTGTGTTTTATCTGGCTGCAGTCTGATTATTTTTTTTTTAATTCTTTAAGCGGTTCAATAGATCTATGATCATCGGTTATCTCCTCATAATAATCTGCAAATGTTTTAGCCATTCGTGCAGAGACTGCCCAACGAAAGGTGGTGGTTGACCATGATCGCCGCACATTATCACAGCAGTATTTTTTGTCAACAACTACCTAAGAAACATTTTTAATGTTTCTAACGGCACTGTAAAAATTTCATCCCAGATAATAATCCGGGGTATATATTTTTCACCCATTCGCTCAGGTGTCCAAGTATCTCCACACCATCGAAAAAAAAAACTATGATAAGTTTGAGATTTTACTCCTCGTTCATTCATTTCTCTGGCAAGTCTATTGTGGGTGTCAGAACAATCACGTCAGCGCAGTACGAAGTACTATGCCGAAACAATTCAATCGCGCGTGTTGTTTTATCAGAACCTCCAGGTCCATTGAGATAAACGGTTTTATGTCTGATTACAGAATCAAACACAGATAGTGCTGTCGATGCTGGTACTTGATTGCTAATTTTATGATATATTTCCTTTAATTTCAACGTCGGCAGATTCAGTATAATCAATTATATTTTCCTGTTTTATTTTCCATGATTCCATTACCGATTAGCGGTTTTAACAAATCCGTATACGCTTTATTTATATAAAATGAATCCGTGGCGACCCTGACCACGAAAAGAGGAAATCTGTTTATCATCGATAATAAATTTGTCGAAACGTACTCTAGCATCGAAGATCTTAAATGAGTAAGTTGCGGTGATTCACCTTCAGTATACCTCACAATTGTACCTAATTTAGTCTAGTCTGATAAATAAGCATCACTCCGACTTATAAATGTCTTTTTGTTTGTTGTATCAGCAATTACAAAATCGAGCTCAGCATCGTCCATAATTAATCTTGCACACGTTCGTTTATGATCACATGAACTACCTTGAGTAAATTTACCAATTATTTTCCTACCAACTTCTTTAGCTGCTTTCTCATTATTTTCTTTTCTCGATTTAGATATGTTATTAATATTTTATTATTTCTTCTTCGGAAAGGCTAGTAAATTTTTCCCTGACATCGCTTTCTATATCAGCGTTATCTGGTTCTGTGAGTCAAATTTGTTTTTGTTTACGGTATGATATAATTGCTTCATTTATTCTCAACGATGTTAAAATTACATTATCAAGCATGTATCGTAATAGTACTATTGGAGTCCAATATTGTTCTGAGAAATGACGGCCAAACCAAGCATAAGTAATCGCATGGAGATTTTCAGTAAACTCTAATAACTCTACACAGGCAAATCCGGTTACATCAAAATCTGGCAAAGAGTCCATTTATGGCAACTCTGGTTATCTCGTGTGTTGCATGTCTAATTCTGTTGAAATACTCAAAACATTCTCCGTATCAAAGAAAACTTCCAGGATAACACGATACCATATCAACCGATATAACATCCTTATAATCGTATTCGGTATTCCACAATCCGCCGTGTCCTTATTCAATACAACCACGCTGGTTATATTCAAGAAATTCTGATCTTGTCGGTTTCCATGAATTTTTCTCCTGAGCGATTTGAGCAGCAACTGAGGGAACGGTAAAACAATTATTTAGTAAATGTCCAACCCTGACATCGTCAATGATGCACCAAAGGTGTCGCGCAATATTTTTCATTTCCTCGTGGAAAGTTCCTGTACGATAAATTTCTACGCTAGGCCTTATAAACTGATCATAATTTCCATCATCGGAACTTCGAAATAACCACACAGGCACAGGTTCACTCTTACTGATACCGTTGATAAAATCAAATATGTTACTGCCGTAGAATTTAACTGTTCTGTCTCATGGAAATATTGTCACCGCGGATGTCCATGCGTGTGCGTTATGATCAATGATCGTTATAGGGGTTCAAATTTTTGTATATTTCGGTTTGTGTAAAATATCTCCGGTTAATGTTTTCACCGTAATCGGAAATCTTAATTTTTTTTTGTGTGTGTAATTCAGCAACGTCGCTGATAGACGCTCTGGTATCTTTTACTGTTTCTGCCCAATTATTTATTATTTTACGTCTTAGATCTGTTAAAGCATTTCCGCGAACCGGGTTTGATAAATGTTCTATAACTCGCTCAGCTACATAGTTCAACCTTGACTCTGTCAAAGAAAATTTAATCGGTTTGAGACCATCAACGCTAGGTTTGTCATTTAGCGGATATAACGCATAAACAACTGCAGTTACAGGATACGTTCGTTCATAAAACGGTTTATCAATGCCAGTCAATATTCTTGGTTTGGATGGGTTTTTTTTTTAACATAACAGTATTATTTCCAGCATGAAACCGTACAGGGTCACGTTTGTTACGGATGATCCAAATGGCGTCATCTGTCTGCACAATAAATTTTTTCAGGATAAAATATCTTTGATTATCAAGGAAGTCAATGATTTTTCTTCATCGCTCGTCATTCATTCAAACATCGACAGTATCAATAATTCTGAACGTTGACCGCACGTGAGCCGCACCATCTTTACGAAATTCCTTCTTGGCTTCACGGATGCAATCAGTTATATCTTTATTCGTTAAAGCCAGATCTTGCATCGAAAAACTAAATTTAGATTTCAGTAGTTTATCAAGATCGAATCTTGCTTTGGAAGGTTTAATTGCGGACAATCTCTCAAATTCCTCCATGCTATAATTAAGGCAAATATTTATTTAATTAAACTTTAATTATACAGATAATGATACAAGCAAAGAATAAATACAGGTGGTTACTGATAGGATTTTTATCTCCTTGTAATAAATCCTGCGTAAATGAATTCTGTAGCTGTCACATGCAAAGGTTTAGACGTGGAAGTCTAGGACCAAAACCATGTTTACGATGCGGTGTTGGTGGACGAGGAAAAATTCAGTTGTGTGTTCAGTGTGGTGGTAAAAAATACAGAGCGCTGAAACGATATTATGATAAAAATATAATACCCTCACATCATCAGGTGAATCTCCCATAAAGACTATCGCGCTAAATTTTCAAAATAATCATTTAGACAATAATATTATTATATAAATGGAGCAAAATGAATTTGTGAAACATCCAATAATTACAAATTACTAAGCGTCTCAAGATGGTGTAATTAGACACTGCAGATTAAAAAAAAAACAGTCGGCACTGTTGATAATGCTGGTTATCTCAGATTGACTGTTGAAAAAAAAATATTGATCTCATTGATTCGTGTTCGAATGTTATTATGGACTGATCAAAGACGGATTTGTGATCGATCATATTAGCGGCGATAAAATCGATAATTCTTTAGGAAATGTACGAACTACACATAGTCAGAATTTACAATTTGGAAATACTGGGAGATGTAACATTTTTAGAAGGAGGGCTGTTAAATCTATAAACAGAGAGACTGGTGAAGAAATAATATTTAAATCAATGAACGCGGCTGCTAAATATTTTGATATTATCCCGAGTTCGGTACAATTTGGCGCATATAATTTAAGAAAATCGGTATTTTCAAAGAAATTCAGGCAACATATCACGTTTAAATATCATACATGTGAAGCGATATAACTCTGTCATCACTGATAGAGTAACTGCCCAGTTATCCCGCTTGTTATTGCATAAATGTTACATGACAACTGTGATCATTGTTTCTGTCATTATTCAGTAATTTAATTATTATGTTATGTTCCTTTGTTGTTGATAATCCCTCAAACACAAAAATCTGATCATTAGTTATTCCTGAAATCTCAGAATATTCTATCATGAGCCGATATTTCAACTATGTGAATGAATGTACATAACTGCCTCATATATCGATCGCTCGCACAGACTACTGTTATATGTCATCTCCTGTACAACCTGTAGAATCAGAAATAGATCGTTCTACGATTATTTTATGTTTTACTGGATCGCGATATAATAATAATGATAATATGGCGCGATCCAGTAAATAACGATAGATTCTTCAGATTCGTTAAATAACCCCGTTTTATCTCCGTTATTTTCTTACCGGAGCAGTATTAGTGACCATTAGCTGTAGTAATTCCGGTGACGTTGTCATTATTATATTATTATTATTCTAAATCTCTGATTTCCTAATATGCTAATTCACAATTAGGATTAGGGAGTTTGATCCTGTTCAGGAACTTTTCATCAAACACTTCATTGTAGATTTTTACTATTGCGCTGAATTCTTCATCGGATCTTCTGCCATCGTTGAGATACGACGAAATCAACTATAATAGTTTGGAATATGCTGTCGTTGCTGTATGTAATTTTACTATATGCTCGTGTAATTTTATGCTAGCTCATGTATCTATTTTTTGTGATAATATTAAAAATACCCGAGATAATTGTTGCGGATGAAACGACGATTGTTACAACTACAGGCGTGGTCATTGTTATCGTTGATAATATCACACCAGTTCCAGCGATGAACGCAGATACTGAATAGACAATTATACCTGTAACAACCACACGTCTGCGATATTTTTTAATTTTTATTTATAATCGTCAATGATATTTTTCAGTTTAGCGTGCCACGCACATATTTGATTGTATCTGTATTTTTGAACATCGATCATTATATTGCTATCAAGTTGTTACGTATCGGCTCGTTCAAAGTAACACAAAGAAAGAGTGACTACAACAAGCTTTGTAAATTTTAACAAAAACAATTTATTTCCCTAGAAAACACGGTGAAAAGATAAATAGGTGAAACAAGACTTACGATTTACGAAGAAGATCCAAAAATTTTGTCCTAAAATTGTGAAAACACATAAGTCCTGTGAAATAAACAGTTCTAATTTGATATAGTCTGAATCTTAGTTCCGTTCCGAGATGGCGGATGATGACGTCAGACGAAGGCTAACACAAAATATCCAAAATTTTCACTGTGAATCACAATTTGTATTGTTCTGCTCCAATTTAGAAATAATTTCAACAAATGTCTTTGTCCAAAGCCAGTAGGGTTGTTCTCCAGGGAAAATAATTATTTAGAAAGTAGATGATCATCATAATAATAACTACATTTAATGATGTAAAAATGAAATAAACATGAAACAAAGAATTAGAAGAATTTAAATTTTAACACACATGTAATTTAACTACAGGGTCGTAACACTTTCCCCCATAAAGAAAAAGAAAGATTTATATAATAAAGCTTTCTTTTTACCAGATGTAAATTATACATGAGGTAAAAAAAAAAAAATTACATCAGAAGAACTCTTATGAATTTACACAAAGGTGTATATGAAATTGACATTTCTATACACGGGAAAGTGCATCTGCAATTAAATTGTCTTTTCCTTTAATGTGCCTGATGTCAAGATTGTACTCTTGTAAAAATAAACTCCATCTTAATAGTCTTTGATTTTTATTTTTCATTCTGCTGATGAAAGTAAGGGGGTTGTGATCACTAAACACAACAACCGGAGAAGGAGATGAACTGATATAAACTTCAAAATGCAAATGCTGTAATGCTAGCATTAAAGCGAAGCATTCCTTCTCGATTGTTGAGTAGTTTCTTTGGTGTTTATTTAATTTCTTAGAGAAATAACACACAGGGTGTTCAACACCATTTTTGTCATCTTGAAGCAACACTGCTCCAACCCCAACATCACTTGCATCCACAGATAGTTTGAATGGTTGATTGAAATCAGGAGCTTTTAAAACTGGTGCACTCTTAAGTATAGCTTTTAATCTATCGAAAGCCTCTTGACATTTTTCAGTCCAAATAAACTTGTTTTTCTTTCTCAACAAGTTTGCCAGAGGTTCAACAATATCAGAAAAATTAGAACAAAATTTGCGATAGTATCCAGCCATACCCAAAAACCGCATCAGCTGTTTTTTACCGACAGGCACAGGAAATTCAGAAATAGCCTTGACCATAGCATCTATAGGTTTAATGTGACCATGTCCCACAATATGTCCTAGAAAAGTAACACAAGCACGGCAGAACTCACTTTTAGATAAATTAATAGTCAAATTTGCATCCGTGAGTTTGTCGAAGAACTTCCGAATCGTTGCTAGATGTTCTTTCCAGGTGTTGTAGATGATGACATCAATATAGGCATCACAATTGTCTAGACCAGAAGTAATCATATTCATAAGGCGTTGAAAAGTACTTGGAGAACCCTTCATCCCAAATGGTATGACTTTATACTGATAGAGTCCATCTGGAGTCACAAATGCCGAAATTTCTTTTGCTCTTTCCGTTAGTGGAATTTGCCAAAAACCCTTCAGAAGGTCGAATTTAGTGACGTATTTGGCATTTCCAATTTTGTCGATACAATCGTCGATTCTTGGCAATGGAAATGAGTCTGTTTTTGTCACACTGTTCACCTTCCTATAATCCGTACACATTCGGAAAGTTTTATCCGGTTTCGGAACAAGAATGCACTGTGAACTCCAATCACTCTTACTGGGCTCTATAAAATCATTTTCCAGTAAATACTGAATCTCTTTTTTCATGTATTCCTGTTTAAAAGGATTCATCCTGTATGGGTGTTGTTTCATGGGTTTCGAATCTACTATTTCAGCGTCATGAAAAATGTTGTTTGTCCTTGTAGGCACGTCTGGAAACAAGTGCTCATATTCAGATAATAATTGTTTAAGTTCACATTTTTCTTGATTTTGTAAATGAGAAAGAGTATGGTCTAGATTTTCCATAACTTCCGAATTCCGAAGACTTGTTGTTCCAAGATTAGTAGAATCCTACTGAATTCCTTCATTCAAATCCTCAGCTGGTGGGACAGGTACAACTAAATTAACTGCATGATTTACCTGGCTATTTCTTTCAACATACTCCTTTAACATATTGATGTGACACAGTTGTTTTGGTTTTCGCCTATCAGGAGCATTTATAATGTAATTTAAATCACTTATTTTCTTTTCAACCGTGAATGGACCATACTATTTTGCATGAAGAGGATTTTGTGGAATGGACAAGAGAGCCATGACTCTATCACCAGATTGAAAACTCCTATCCCTTGAGTTTTTATCACATCTTAACTTCATCTTTAATTGAGTAGAGTGCAAATTTGCTCTTGCGACCTCACAAGCCTTTGACAATTTAGACTTGAAGTCAGAGACATAATCAAGAAGATTAAGTTCTGTTTCTTCATTTGAAAGAAGTTTCTCTTTCAATAACTTTAAAGGTCCACGCACAGTATGTCCAAATACCAGTTCAAAGGGACTGAACCCTAGAGATTCCTGAACGGACTCTCTAACTGCAAACAAAAGTAAATGAATGCCTTTATCCCAGTCTTCATCTTTGTCAAAACAATATGATTTCATCATGTTTTTCAGAGTTTAATGAAATCGTTCCAAAGCCCCTTGGCTCTCAGGATGATAGGCAGATGATTTGAACTGTTGAATGCCCAATTCATGCATGGCTTGCTGGAAAATTCCAGACATGAAATTTGACCCTTGATCCGATTGGACAAATTTGAGAAGGCCAAATTGAGTAAAGAACTTTATCAAAGCCTTTACTATATTTTTGGTTTTAATATTCCTCAAAGGAATTGCCTCTGGGAATCTTGTTGACGCACACATTATGGTCAACAAATATTGGTTGCCTGACTTGGTCTTTGGTAAGGGACCAACACAATCTACCATGATTCTACTGAATGGTTCGTCAAAGGCAGGAATTGGTTGCAGATGAGTTTTAGGTATCTTTTGATTTCATTTTCCTACCATTTGACAAGTATGACAAGATCTACAAAACTTGCATACATCACTTTTGATTTTTGGCCAATAGCAGTGAGTCAAGATCTTGTGATACGTTTTATTTATCCCTAAATGACCAGCCAGTGGAGTTTCATGGGCCAAACAAAGTATTTCCTGTCTGTAAGGTTTCGGAACCACAATCTGATATTTTACTGACCATTCGTCACTAGCAGGTACCTCGGGAGGTCTCCATTTTCTCATAAGGACTATATTTTGTAATGAAGTAACAGACAGGTACTTCAGTAGCTTCAGTGTCACTAACGGCCCGCTGAAACAAACAGATCTCATGATCGTTCTCCTGTTCGACGACAAGTGATTGTCGTTTGTCACCCTGATCAGATAAAAGAGAATGAGTATTCAAAAGAGAATCACTATGATCAATACTTTTTGACTGATCCAAACTAGAAGTGAAAGTGACCTCATCAAAAGCCTGACCAATACATGTGTCAGCTAAAGGAATACATTCCTTATCAAAATCATTCTCAAGAGCTTTCTTTGCCATAGCTCTGGTAACTGAACAAGCTGGGAATATATCAGGGATTTCTTTTTCAATAGGATCAACGTTCTGATCCAAACAAGGCTTGTCAGTTACAAGTGGATTAACCACAACCTTGTCTCCAGCTAAGTCATTGCCTAGCAACAAATGAATGCCCACGACGGGTATGTTAGACACTACACCGACTGTCACAGGTCCTGAAATTAAGTCTGATGATAAATTAGCAGAATGGAGAGGAACATTAACAAAGCCGCACTCTACTCCCTGAATGAGAACACTCTCATTAGAACAGGTCTTCTCAGAAGAAGGCAAAATACCTGAAACTAAAAGACTCTGAGAAGCGCCTGTATCCCTCAAAATTTTAATAGGGATAGAATTGGCCAAATCAACCAAGAGTGATATAGAACCCTTCGACATGAATGGTTCAAAATTCTCCATAACACAATCAGACTGAGGTTTTTCAAACCCAACAAATGTATTGTTTTCAATACATGACTGTGACCTTGACCTCTTAGCAATAAGAGCATTTGGGATAGGTCTATCTTGATTCTGATGCCTATATTTCAATTCGAAGCAATCAGAAATGACATGTCCTTTTTCTTGGCAATAGGTACACGTAGGTAGAGACAAGGATTTTGAATCAAGTCTCTCAGAGGCTTGATTTTTAGAATCTGTGCCAGAATGAGTTTCACTGAGAGTCGTTTTTGATTGAAGCACCGTTCTATCAGTAGACTGCTGAGTGAAAGATTTGCTTACAGCAGGAACTTTATGAGTTAAGGAATACTCATCAGCAGCAATAGCAGCTTTTTCCAAGGTTTTGACCTTATGATCTTCAAGGTGATTTTTGATATCATTAGGAATACAGTTTTTGAACTCTTCGAGTAATATCAGTTGTTCAAGTCTTTCATAATCATGTTCAATCTTCTCAGACAAGCACCATCTCTTGAACAACTGTTTTTCTGCAGCAAATTCAACATAAGTGTGTCTAGTTTCTTTCTTGTAGTTTCTGAACTTTTGCCGATAAGCCTCAGGGATTAACTCGTAACCCTTCAAGATGCATTCCTTAACCAAATCGTAGTCAGAACTTTGTTGAACTGACAGAGATATATAGATATCTCAGGCCTTGCCATAAAGTACACTCTGCAACGTCCCGGACGAGACCCCAATTTCTTTATGCTACGCATAGGCTCGTTCAAAGTAACACAAAGAAAGAGTGACTACAACAAGCTTTGTAAATTTTAACAAAAACAATTTATTTCCCTAGAAAACACGGTGAAAAGGTAAATAGGTGAAACAAGACTTACCATTTTCGAAGAAGATCCAAAAATTTTGTCCTAAAATTGTGAAAACACATAAGTCCTGTGAAATAAACAGTTCTAATTTGATATAGTCTGAATCTCAGTTTCGTTCCAAAATGGCGGATGATGACGTCAGACGAAGGCTAACACAAAATGTCCAAAATTTTCACTGTGAATCACAATTTGTATTGTTCTGCTCCAATTTAGATATAATTTCAACAAATGTCTTTGTCCAAAGCCAGTAGGGTTGTTCTCCAGGGAAAATAATTATTTAGAAAGTAGATGAAGTACAGCTACCACCATTAACAACACACATGCTGTTCCTAATACGTACGAATGAACAAACACCTCTTTCCAGCACAGAAATATTTTTTCCTTAAGGTATTAGAAACTCTACAAGATGTTATGATGTGACTCTCAAGTATGACTGACTACGACTATGACTGAACTTTCTTACAGATAACTAAGCATATAAAGGAAACTAATACGTCGTTTCATGTACACACGCATGAAAGACACGTGTGATTTCGCAATCCATCTGGACATTACGAAAGCCTGAACAAGTATCAGCCAATCATTTACATAGCTACTGCTGCATGTTTACTTGCGACGACAAACTATCATACAATACTCGTGCTTACACGAGTCACATTTACGTTTGAAATAAATACGATGTTTCTAACAAACTATTAGACCCATGCAAACATGATCATCATAATAATAACTACATTTAATGATGTAAAAATGAAATAAAAATGAAACAAAGAATTAGAAGAATTTAAATTTTAACACACATATAATTTAACTACAGGGTCGTAACACAAGTACTTAATTGAGGTGTTTCGGCGACAAATTCCAGACACCACCAGTAAGACGCCGAGGATAATTTTTTATCAGATGGTTGCAGTATAAGTGTTTCTTCGGTATCTTTATTTAACATAATAGACACGGTTCCACAAAAGTTATCGGTTGAATGACGCCATGGAAATGTAGTAAACATCCTAAATTTTGCAGAACTGAACACGGACAGTCTATACACACCAGTGACTTCAGCGGTATGTTTGATAGTGTTATTTTGAGGTGTCCATGTTGATCATCCTGATGATACTGTATACAAGATTCTGTTCATTTGTTTATGCGGAATTTTAATCAGATTAGTTTTACTGACGATATCAGGAATTCCACTAATAATATCGTTGAGTCTTGCGTCTACATCTGCGAGTGTAATATCAACAGTGGCTGGACTTCCAAAAATTTCAATAATGGTTAGTTTATGTTTCTATGAAAAATAAAAACAAATGCTGTACGTGATTGGAAAAATCAGTTCTAAGTGTGGTCATTCCATCGTTGATTGTCGTCAACGAAGTTATCACCGGAATTTCCATATCATTGGCGTATTTCTTCGTTGCAGCGTCGAGATTATCTGTTGGTTCTCCCACATTAATAATTTTATTACTGTTAATGTTGAGAATGCCAGTCTTTATATCGCCGGTCTTTAACACTCGTTCGGATATACTCGATGCAGTAACAGCACCAGGAACAAGTTTACCATCCGCTGTTGTATACAGCAATAAGACCTTCTCGCGATAATCGATTACGAATAATAATATCGTTAATAGAAATATTACTCGTCATTAATTTTCCTCCACGGTTTTGAAATACAACAAGTTCGTTTGGATCAGCGCTGGTAAGACTGAGTAGGTCAAATAATTCATCATTGATCTGTTTTGTTACGCGCTTGAGTAAATCTTCATCTGGTGCTTGTTGGGTTTTAGTTTATTTGATCTTCCGTAAATATCTACCATTATATGATTAGCGATTATTTAAAACAGAACTAGTGTACGCGTGTACAGCTTTATGAGGTGCCAAGGACGATTTTGACACAGCGTCGAGTAAAGCAAGTGCTTCACGGCCACATATTGGTGGGTCGGTTATATTTTGTGTTGTTAACGTTGAATACCAGATTGGAATACAAAGATCATTAACGCATTCGATAAATTCTTTTGGTGGCGCCAGTCCATACGAATCGAAATAAATTATCCCACGTGGATCAATCGTGTATGCAACCCAATGAGCACCACATCCTGAACATCCATCGAGATTAATGATATCAGTTTCAGTCATTGTTGGATTTGGTGATAATTGATCACTCATAAAAACACCTCTGAAATTTTTGATGTTTAGTTTCTTAACAGCATAATAAATCAAAATTGGACATAGGAAGAATCAACGAAGTATCCCTGGTAGTCTTAGACCCGCTCCGTACCGAGTTCCTGGCAGTCTTAGACCCTTTCCTTTTCTTTAAATCCTTTTACTGTTGCTTTCTTTAGTGCCATTCCAGCAGCAGTTCAAACAGCACCTAACGCAGCTGCTTTTGCAACACCTGGGGCTGCAGTGACAATTATTCTTGGAATAGCTGCAAGAAGTGAAAATATACCACCCGTCTTAGCGATGTCTTTAATGGCACCCGCAGAAAGATTAAGTCGTATACCATTCTTTGATTGTTTGGCTTCATTGAAGTGTTTATGCTGGCGTTCTGTCAGCGATAGTTTATTCGGACCACCTGTGGTTTGTTCTCGCACTAGTAATATTTTTACTCCACAATTTTTCTTTGATATTGATTGTAGTTTTTTAATCTGACCAGGAGTCAGACTGATACTAACATGATAATATGACATTTATAATTTTACTCATGATCTAATTATATGTTTTCTACTGGCGCATCAATGACTCTCATGCGGCCACCAACACCATCAAGTGGCATTGTCTTATCACTGAGCATAATTAGCAATAATTCCTCTTTTCACACGAGCTCGAAAGTGTATATTTGCCTAAACAAATCCAAGTGTTCCAGCGAAAAGTAATAGATCTGATACAGAGTTGTAAAATCCCGCTGAGATATTTGTAAACCAGTTTCAACATTTTGATCACACTCCATGAACGTAATCAGACGATGATACGCACGTGCAACATGATTATTCTCAAAGTTCAATAATATATCCTCGGCTGGTTCTTGATGTCCATTTATTCTCAAAGAAACCTCAGAAACCCCGAGTTTGTCAAATATCATTACACTTCGTGTTTGTGAATTTACTCGTGCAGCATCTTGGAGCGCAACAAATATATTTTGCGGTGCAGAGGCACCTTGCTGTGATGCTATCTGCCATGTGAATAAACCATTAATTGTACTTTGGATAGAATCTGTGGTCATTGTTAACAATGACAATGATGATTTACCCACGCTGTCCATAAAATAAAGTAACCGCTGTTCTTCAGTTAGTGATGGAGTCATTGTTGGCATCCACAAAAAAAATTTTGTCAGTATTACTTTTCCATGAAGTGCCGCGGTTGCAGCTGCGTTAACGCCTTCCGTGTGCCATATTGCATCATCGTCGGTATTTTTTCGTAAGAGTACAATTGTGTGCTAGGCTCCAAAAATAACCTTTCTAACATTTCTACACAATCCAAATATGTGTAATAGTGGAATTGCACATGAAAATCTTTCATCGTCGCCCAGCATTGACCAACGTGATGCGAATCCCAAGTTGAAATTTTCATTCATTGATACAGCTGTGTCCCCAGCTGCATTTAATGTTACATTTCTGTGCTCTGGTTGATCAATTGTGTCTTTAGCAAACATCATTGATGAACCAGCTGATCTTGAGTAATCATTGGTGTATCTTGCAAGACCAGGTGTCGTGGCAACGTCGATGTTGTTATGACAAGCCTCAATCTCTCTTCCATCAATGTTATATGCGGCACTTTTGAATAACGCCATAATACCATTGTTAACAAAACCAACTCGATCACCAATACTGTAATCTGTATTATCTAATTTAAAACGTCTGCCTTCTACTTCGATAAATGCCTCAGCAGGTGAGAAATATCTGTTTGTATCCTGAACTTGTAATTCGATTCTTCCACGTTCGTCAGGTACACGTGCGTCATAAGAATAATACTGATAATCACGTACCGATTCATCTCTGAGAACTGGTGCGTCCATGTCGAATGCGGGATCAGATATGCGTTTGAACATCTTTATTATATTTGTTATCACCAAACACAAAAACCACTTCCTGCTATCAGACTAGCAGCTATATTTGTTTTCTTTTTCATCAGCTAACTCTGCTAATTTTTTATTTGAGGCTTGATTTATTATTTTACTAACGTTTTCAGGCATCACTTCAGTGCAGGATAATTTTACTGGCTGAGGTTTTCTTCGTATTAATCGTGCTAGTCTATCCTTGATTGCCGAAAATGCCTTGCTGGCAACATCACCAACAGCACCAATACCCTTTTCACGAACAACGTCAATAGGTTTCATTTACAGTTGCTTTGCAATCGGTATTGCTTTCGAAGCTATCTTCTAAATAAACCCTGAACAACATCGCCGAGTCCATATCCGTAGAATGCTTTATATGTAGGTAATCGCGAATTTATCACCCTGACCATAATTGGTCCACGTTGTGTATTATGTATGATCATCTTATTATAATAATTATATTTAACTGCTTAATCGCTGTAATAATCATCGGCGATTTCATTAATGAGGGACCGATACACGTTAATATCCATGATACCGCCTGTAAATAATTGTTGACAGGTAGCAGCTGCTTCATTAATTATTTCTGGAGAATTATTACCGGCTCGTTTTCCGCCAATCAGAATTTCTAATCTGTCCACGTCGGCAAGGATATTATCGAGACAAGTAATAAGACCACTTCCCGTTGTACCAAGACCCCTTCCAGTGGCGGGGGGGGGGGGGTATCATAGAATTCTTCTCCATGAAATGGTGTAGTATTTAATTCTATTTTCTGTTCTACTTTCTGTTTGAATTTAACAAAATTTGTTATCATTAAGTTTGATCCGATTAATATTATTAGCGATGAGAGATATACATCTGAAATCCAATTTTTACGCTTCATTGTCTTTGTATATTCGGGTTTTACATATTTTTCTTTGTTATCGTATCCATATGCTGCAATATCTATTATCTGGTTTGGATCCTTGATAGCGACAATTCCTTCAGGCGTACATTATCTGCTATATTTGTCATTTTTGATGGTTGTGATGGTTGTGTTTGTGATGGTTGTGGTTGAGGAGGTTGTGGTTGTCGTTGTAACTGTGCAAGATAGTTGTTTATTCCATCACTAAATGTAATATACCTCGTATCATTTGTCCGAACATAATCAGTGTCGTAGTATATGCGAAAATATCCATTTGTACCAAGTTTCACGATCTATAAATTTATTAACATACTTCGATTTTAAATTTTTTTTTTTT
>JAECUM010050079.1:0-21625 GCA_016617855.1 Megalonaias nervosa | reverse complement strand
ATATATATATATATATATATATATATATATAAACACTGATCTAAGTAGTAGCTGTTATGGTTTTAGTAGAGAGAAGCAGGCACTTTCTCCAAGTGTGCATAGTCTACAACAAAGATGAACATTCTCTTTTCATTATTTTAAATGGAATGTACATCTAATTAAAGACATATATGCATATGTCTTTAATGAGATATCAGTGAAATAATCAGTCAAAAAGGGACAATTCATTTTCATACTGGAAAATTTTTTTTCATGTCTAATGCCATTCGGTTAATATAAAATTAAATTGATTAAATACTATGCCATTACACTATATCAACATGTTTACACATTGACCATACAACATTTCTCCAGGACAAACATCTTTCTCCATATGAAAACACCTGTGGAGAACCATGAAAATGTCTTGGAATGGCTGCTAAAGCAAGTGATGGAGAAGTTCATTAATTCCAATAAGATGGTGATATACTTTTGTTCTCTTAAAGCATGCCAGACAATTTAAACGTGGCTAATTGAAGCACGTGGGGATTCTCTTCTTTTCTACAAAGAAAACATCAAAGGATTGTGCTGGATGAAATGTGTCCCAGTAGAACAGATAAAACTTCTATGAACAGAATTTTGGAGGAATTTCTCCAAAGAGAGCAGTCATATTCAGGATGTGGTAGCTACAGTAGTTGATTGGCAATGGAATTTAGATTTCCAGTATAAATGTAATTGTTCAGTGGAGAACTGAAAAGTCTCCATTGACATTTTGGCAAAAAACTAGGACGATGTGCCCAAGATGGTAAAAATGAGTTTGATATCAGTTTTGTTGATTCCCTATCCCATCCAAATTGTGTCCAGACCATACAAGACATGATTAGTTCAAAAGACGTCTTATAGGCTGAAACATTTACAGTGGTTCCTCCTTTCTGGTATGGATAAATCTTCATTGCCAGATGGCATGAAAATATATGCACCTTACAAAATTGTGTAAAATGGCACTGTTCAGTGTGCGTGTGCTGCACAAATTGCCTCAGTATCTGTTAAGAAAATTACCACTGTTGTGGATAGATTATGATGCCTATGATCATTCTTTGAAGTGATGCTCATAATAACTATCATCCATAATTTATCTACAATATACCATAGTTATCCCAATCGACGCAATGAGGGCGGTGCAATTTCCAGAGGGGCGGGGGCATTGAATACTTTTGTTTGACTGAAAACGTTCGTAAATTAAGCTGTTTTGATTTATCTAACAATCATTGAATTTCTCATGTGTGTGTGTGTGTGTGTGATTTAGATTTTTAACGTAGCTTTAACAATTTTTCAGTCATATCGCTACGATGTCTGCAGTGTGGCAGTTTACAGTGATGTCTAAGCACTGGGGCATCATGCCACAGACATGTAGCATGATGCCCCACCCAGTCACTTTATACTGACACCAGGCCAACCAGTCCTAACACTAACCTCTTAATGCTGAGCGCCAAGCGAGGCAGCTGTTAGTACCATTTTTGTAAGTCTTTGGTATGACTTGGCCGGGGATCGAACCCACGACCTCCCCCATCCGAGGCGGATGCTCTAACCACTTTTCCACCGGAGATGTGAATTACTCATGTAATACATTACATTAAAAGAATTACTCATGTAATGTTTTCAATATTTCGACATACCATGATGTAGATATATATATATTGATCTATAAGACTCTGTAAAGTAGAAATTTCTTTATATGTGGAAAAAAGCCGGGGGGGGGGGAATTTATTAGAAGGAGGGGTTTTATATTAAAATAACTACGATATGTAGTTAGCATTCTTCATGGGGTTGCGTGTTCCAACATTGCCCTGAGAAATGCTGGTCAGTTTGTATTATGTGTCTCACTGGGCAAGCAACTTTACTGCAATTGCCTTGGCCCAGAATGGTCTTTGTTGTGCCGATGTGTCATTAAATACCATTATATCGGCTTACATTCAAAAGAAACATATTTGTTGTTAGTGTGTTATACTAATATAAGTAGAAAGTTGAATCAAAACCTATCCAAATCAGTGCAAATCTGCTGTCATTCTGTATCTCTTGGCAAGCTACTTCTCTTGCTTTCTCTTAGCAATATGTATTAATGTATGTGCCAATATACCATTAGACACCATTCAGTTCACATGACAGTAAAACAAATGTATATGGGATTACTGTCTTGCCGTTAAGTTCACTGATGGTTGTGGGTTCAAATCCCGCTCAGACCATTGTGAATGCACAATCACTGGATAAGTCAAGTTTGCTATCATTAACCTTGCATTAAATAGTTTTTCCATTGCTCATTTGTTATTTAACACTATTTAGTATGAATATTTTCAAGATCAATATATCTGTGTTAAGTGTGTTAGACTCGCAGTACGCGTTGGTAGTTGCAGGTTCAAATCCTCCCAATAGAAGTGGAATGGCAATTTAATGTGACTGTCATTATGCTAGTCTTCACGTGCTGATGTGCTGATTAAAACCTTTAATCCATCACCTGTATTTTGGATTCTAGTATTTCTTTGGGTTCAAGCTTATTATGTGATTACAAGCATAATTACTATCCACACGAGAATCAAAACTAGTGTATATTCTGCCAATTTGATGCTTTCACTGGCTTAGAATGCTTTCAAAGACAATATAAACTGGCAGATAGAATCAATCATCAGTCAATCTATCATAATTTCTAATTGCTTTGCATATCTCTTCAAATGCATTTAAACCATTGTCTGTAAAGCATTTTACTGCAGCAATAAGAGAATATTTTAAAGCTCATTTCATCTCCCAACCCAACCCCTGCTTCTCCAGAAAGTTTCAATACAGGCAACATACTTGTCAAATCCTGATTCCAGTTCCATCTTATCCCGGCCATCTGACTGTTTTGCAACTGTATATGGTGTCAGATTATCTCCAGCACTGTTGGCTGCATTTTTATATTCTATGTTGTGAAACGTCTCTTGCAAGTCCATCTCTATATTATAGCCCTGTCCACCTCTCATATTTACAATTATGTTCCACTGAAAATGATACTCTACACACTATAATGCACCCATACTGATGTCCATTTAAAAGCGATGACCAAAATGAAATATTTGGGGTGGTGCTCTTGATAGGATTCAGCATGTCATTATCACAGTGGCTGATCAACCTGTACCCCTCCCTGATTGCACCATGACACACCATCTGTCCATGTCCTCTACACAACAGGGCTTTTGAGTATTCCAATATTGCGTCAGTTCCAGAAATTAAGGCATCATTGCTAAACCTTCTTTTACAGTCCTTTGCACAAAACCATTCAGTGCCCAACATATCATCAGGTGTGTCAAACTCCAGGCAAACAAAATGGAACCATTTTCTCCTGTTGCAATTTTGTTGCAGCAACAAACTATGTCATCTGCCTCTATCGCATTTCATACAGATTATGGGGTGGGGCAGCGGAACCTGTAGAAGTGTTGTTCATTAGTCCACAACTTTACGGGTTACTTTTTAGACAGCACCCACAAGACATTCTCATCTGTTATTGCAGAAATGTCAAGATCCGGGATAATGGTCTCAGCAATGACAATAGCATGTGCTTTCGTGATAAATCTTAAGCGATCTATAGCATAGATGCGGCGCCACTGCATCCAATCAAAATCAAGTTGTTAAAATTTGAACACTGTTCCTACAAGATCGCGACAAGTGGGGCACACAACAGGAATGGACTCATAAATAAGGAATTTTCCAGTGCCTGTCCGTGTTTGTACAAATACATCTTTGTCCTCAAATACACATTTAATGGCTTGTCTCTGGTATAAAGTCATACTTTCGATGTTTAACTTACAAAGCATCCTTTGGAAGTCAGTTACCTCCACCATTTTCAACAGACGTACAACGCACCACTGCTACACGCTATTGGTTAGCTAGCATTTCATACTAAGGGAGACAACTCATGAAATCCAAAAGATATCACTAGGACAAATCTCTGAAATACCTGTACGATCTGCCAAAGTGTAGATAGGGTTAACACATCGGAATATTGGTTAGTGAAGATGAACTTTTCTAAACCTGTACCTCTGCAACCCATTTACTTAGCATGATGGCCGTATAGTTTGGTCCCAATAAATCTGCTATACAACAGATGAAATCTCTATAATGGCTACCTCTATAAGGTCCAAACAGTGAGCAGTTTATGTAAGTTTAACGTGTTTATATTATATATTTGCTTGAAATGGAAATGAGAACTTAAAGTTAGGTAAATATAAATGACTTATATATTACTATACTTCATCCTTGTGAACGAAGCATTCATATTTAAGTGTACATGTCATAGATAATTAAACACCTGATGTGTTTGCTTGAATAATAGTATATTAACTTAAGTAACTTGGTGATTTCATTCTGATTTGAAGATTCTGAAACAGACTATATAACACTTGTAAAATATAGATCATAAACACTTTCAGAAATTAACAGTGATGCAACTTCTCTGTCATAGTTGAAAAGTGTAAAGGCAGTTTAGATTTTAAGTGTTGTAGATTACTTTAGTTAAGGCCTGTAACCTATTCCAGCGTTATTCATGCATCCATTGAAATCAAAGTTAAAAATTGGCAATGCAGAATGAATCAGAATACTGAATAGGAATTAGCTTTTTTACATCATTATTCACTGATTATGTTCTGTATGATAAAACAGTTGGAATGATATTCAGACAATGGCTGCATGTGTGCTTGTGAGAGGCAGACACAAAGTGAAAGACTTTTCCCCATGGTCATTAAAGCACAAACATGTTTGTAACATGGTGATCATGCATTGATTTTTGCCAGCAATCTGTAAGCAAATGTCATTTGGAATCCACTTTACTAACACTGATATTACAATTTTAATATTTATGTACATGTGTAAGATAGGTTATATATCAAGTTACATGTATCGTTTTGTCAATATTTTTCTCTTGATCAGAGTGATTGTCTTCTATGCCCATTTTATCAACTAAAGTTTTTGATTGGAACCAATCTTATACGAAACAACCTTAAAAGGAAGGGAACCCATTGACATGCATATATGTACAGATCATCACAGATAAAATATCCATATAACTCATGTCCTATATGATATTCATTGTAAGTTTGCAAAAAATCAATATATTTTCTTTGCAATTGCTGGAAGACTGGGCAGGTTAGATTCGGAGATGATTGAGCGCAGTAGTAACCTGTAGATACTTACCAATCATTTACATATTTATTATATAAATTATCATTTGAACTAACAATACCGATGACAAGCTTTTCTGCAATATGCATTAACGTTTATTAACATCTTGTTGGTGTTTGTTTTTACATATTTTAATTCACTTAATGTGCATGCACATGTTTGCAGTGCCTACTGGAATGGACTCCGGTGGATACTAATTTCGCGTCAGTACAACCATCTAGCTAAGCATAAAGAAGTTCTCTGAAACCATTGTATGCTATCATCCTCTTTGTGATGCCAAAACTTCTTTTGTGTTAGCTGTGACTGACTTAATGTCTTTGTGTGCATGTATCATTGGTGGTGGGGGTGGGGGTGGGGGTTAGGGTAACATAGGAAGAAAGAATGGTGGGTGGAGTTGGGTGGTGTAACATATAAATATGTCATAATTTGGCAGTATATTGAAAGATTTCTTATTTATGACCAAATTGTGGAAACGACAGTTTGTCATTAATTATGTGGTACACACTTTCTTTTGTGGACTGCAATTGAAAAGACTGGTATAAATTTAGTGTTAAATTAAGAAATCATAATTTATTACTTGCAATCATCCCATGACTACAACATAAAAATAAGCATCTAATTTAATGTTCTGTCACATGAGAAATAATTGGCACTATGATAATGGGAAGGAGAGGTAGATGGCGATTTGTGAGACTGGGAGTTATTTTAATGGGAAAAAAAATCAACCCTTCTGTAAGTTGTAATAAAGAAGGTATGGTTTTTATTTTAAATCGTATTGTCAGTTGTAAGAATTCTGACGATCCATCAAAATTAACAACAAAGTCTCATCAGACACAGGCATCTGTTTATCTGATGTTGAATCAACTGTAGACTCTTCGTGTGTGAAGACAAATAGTACCAAATGTCCTCAATTCAGCATATTTGTGACTTTACAGTTTCTAATCAGGAACATAAATGCAATTAATCTTTTGAAGTTTATTTCATGAAAACTTGTGTATGTGAGTGACTTGAATAACATTTCTTACTTGTGCTGTAATTAATATGACTATCTAGATTTTGGAATTATCAGACCTTTTTGTTTATACATCCACAGAGACATGTCTATTCTCTTCTATCTACTGTGAAATCACCGTTGTTAATGTGGCACCAATGTAAAGTGTGACCCCGCTATAACACGTTAGTTAGGGTCCATAGAACCCGACCGTGTTATAGACCGAACCGTATATTAACCAACCAAGTCAGTCAGTTGACGAAAATGATGAATTTACTTAAAATATGGCAGGCAGAGGGGGGTAATAAAAGCGGGTGCAAGACCTAGTGTGAAAAATACTTGTATATTGACAGCTTAAAGTTGTGTAGTACAATCCATAATCCGTTAATTACTGTTCTTGTATATAATAAATAAATGAATTCGAGTATATAAACTTCATGTATGACTCACATCACGTTAGAAAACATCAATAACACATATTTATATTTTTAAAAAATGATAGTCCTCGTTTTGATCTATATCAGATTGTCATTTAATAAATCACTACAATTATCGCAAGTAGCACAAGGCTGTAGCTGTTTACATGCTACATGTACTTCAATTGGCCTAGATTTTGGTCAGCTGGAGACAGTATCGTCTTGCCGAGGATACCCAGGGAATGAGGCTATTGATAGGGAAATGAAAATGCAACAATCTATCAGATTCCATTGCTTTTATTTAAGTTTGGTGCTGACTTCCTTTGATGAAAGGTTATTTTTTTTAATTAAAGATTGTAGTCGGCTTTCTTTGATGATGGGTGCTTGAGTTATTGAAGTTACCGCTAAAGGACAGCTTTTGAGGACCAAACAGATGTATGTTTCTTATTGCGGCGGCAGCATCAAATAATTGATTGAGACTGATTTTTTTTAAAAAAAATTTGCTTAACATTTATACAGAATGATCGGTGCTTCAAAGGTGATCAGTCTTCTTTCACGTTTCAGCACAACTATACTTTTTCTGGGTACATTGTAAAAATAAAAGGAATTAGCCGCCGTTTGGGCGATTGTAACAGCTACTTTTCTTGCCTTCAAACGTTGATCGATTTTAGCTTGTCCCGGTAGCGTAGACAGACCAACAAGTAGATCTCCGTTTTATTTTTTTAGTTTTTATTTATTTATTTATTTATTTATTTACATTTCTGGTGGCTGAGTGAAGCTGCCTTCCACGCATGCGCCAGACATTTGTTTAAAAAGGCCAACAGACGATGAATTAACAGTTGTTCTGTTCTGTTCTGAGAGTGATTACTACATAAACTATGAGTGTTCCGAAGGATTTAATTCTATGAGTGAAGAAAAAAGAGAAATTTTACTTACCTAAAATATACAGAGGTCAGTCAAAATAAATTTATTAATTACTAGCAAGCAGCCAAAAATCCGACACTATTTCGTCCGAAAGATCCATTACGAGATAGGGCCACGTCCTGTCGATCTCCGCTACCAGAAATGCTTTTTAAAAAATGCTGAGATATCACAGCATACACTACTCAGGCCAGATGTCAGAATAAGCGGATTATGATATAACAATGCACTGTTAAGATCGTTTGTCAATATAAACAATGAATTTATTTTTCTAATAATAGATAATTAATTCCAGTGCATTTTATATCTAGTTTGTGGCTTCTTTCATGATGCCTGTGAATTTCTTCACTCCAAACCCAAGGTTGTAGGTACAAGTTTAAACAGTAAATAATGTCGGGGGAAAAAAATCCCCAAATGGTATATTTTGTAGCCATTAAGGAGGATAAATCGCAATTTGCGACATGGGCGAAGCCCAGCGTGACCCTTGAATAAACATTTTACACTTTATTTTTCGTACTTATAAGAAGAAAAATATTTTTTTGGAGTACGTGAAAAATACATGTATATGAAATTGCAGGAGCCACGCCACGATCGCCTTATATTAGAACTGATATATGAACGCTTCCCCAAAAATGATAATAAACATTTTACATGTTACTTTTCGTACTTTTAAGAAAGAAAAAAAATTTCGTGTATGAGAAAGGTACATGTCTATGAAATTTCGTGAGCCACGCCACAACCGTGTTATATCCGAATTCGTGTTATAATTCTGTACAAACAACATGACCATTTCTACATTAAACAATATGGCCCCTTCTACATTAAACAATATGGTCTCTTCTAACATGACCTCTTCTACATTAAACAATATGGCTCCTTGCACATGAAACAATGAAACATTCCCCTTTGCATACTGAACAATATGACCCTTCCACATTAACTAATATGAAGCCTTCCACATTAAATATTATTACCCCTTCTATATTAAATGATATGACACCTTTGACATTAACCAGATTTAAGTATCAAAGGAAATGTAATTTCTCACAAACCAAGAAAAATTTATACCCACTACTTTATGAATGAATTTACATATTTAGCCATGTATCTGTCTACGCACATACTGTCTTTGTACGCCAAGTGTTGGGATTATATTCAGTAGCAAGAAAGGTATGAGGCTGGTGTGTGTGTGTGTGTGTGTGTGTGTGTGTGTGTTTTGGTTTTTAACGTAACTTTAGCAATTTTCAGTCATATCTCTACGATGTCTGCAGTGTGGCAGTTTATAGTGGTCTAGCACTGGGGCATCATGCCAAAGACACGTAGCATCATGTCTCACCCAGTCACATTATCCTGACACCAGGCTGACCAGTCCTATAAATAACCTCTTAATGCTGAGCGTCTAGTGAGGCAGCTGTAAGTACCATTTATTAGTCTTTGGTATGACTCAACCGGGGTTTGAACCCGCAACCTTCTACATCCGACGCAGCCGCTCGAACCTCTAGGTCACTAGAGTGAGCCTGGTGATGAAGACCAATAATAACGAGAGAGAGAGAGAGAGAGAGAGAGAGAGAGAGAGAGTCTCTGATTTGTGATCTTGAAAATCCATTTTGCCCCCTTAAAATTGTCTCTTATGGAGGAAAATTTCCAGTAAGAATATGCTTCAGTAAAATGTGTGTCATTTTCTGGTGTACTATTTACTTTTACTGTAGTATCCCCAACATTTTATGAAGCCATGAGATATATATGATTTGATTATATTTTACAATAGGAAAATATCAGTGTTAGCATATTTTCACATGTTGTATATGCTACAGACCTTTGTAGATGATTGTCACCAAAGATATAATTTTGTGAACCCCTGTATATTGTACATTATAATATATGATTAACATGAAGCCATAAACCACATTATTTAATAATTATTTACTTTACTGAACAAATTCAGAATATTGTTACGTGACTAGGCTCGTACAAAGTAACAAAGAGAGTGAAGCCAACAAGCTTTGTAAATTTTAACAAAATAATTTATTTCCCTAGAAAACAAGGTAAAAACATGAAAAAGGACTTACGGTTTGTGAATCTAATCCAAAAATTAATCCTAGAATTTAAAAATATAATTCCTATCACTAAAAAGTTCTAATTGAATCAAAGTTTGAATCCCGATGAAGTTACAAGATGGAAGGCGATGACGTCTTCTATATCCTGTTTTGAGTTGATGTGTCAACAGTTCCTTGTTGAATTTTGTGAATCAAGAATAATATTCCGGCTTTACAATTCCGAATAATTTCCAATAAATGTCTTTGTCCACGAATTTTGATGAGAACTGGTATTTTCCAGGGTGAATAAATTAGTTTAAATAAAAATTTCAACTCAGCTGGTCACAACACAAAAATACCTCTAAGCTCCGAAGGTATTAATTTACGACTGACTAAATCACTACAAAATATCTGTTTTAACCCTTAACTAAAACGCAGTTTAGACCCCGTGATGGGTCACGTGATCACTTAGTCCGAACAACGCAGTAAAATAATATGTCAATTAGCACGTAGGCTATTTACAGGTTCGATTGTACTGAACGAATCTTACTATAAGATTCAATAATAAAAAGTTGTTTACAAAATAGAGTTGACACGCAAGCCAAGAATGACCTTGATTACGACCAATGGACTTCACTCTGTGTTTACCAATTTCGAACCAAGGTCAGGAACTATGTCAGCTTAAAATATAATGTAGCAACAAACTGCGTGTTTATTAGGTCACACGAGAACACTGAATTTTCCGAAAAAAAAGTCAAATCCAGTGAATAAAGTTATCATTACAATAGCGTAATGAAATTAAAAAAAAAAAAAAAATAAAACTAACACAGAAGTAATTAAACTACATATACTTAACAATATTGATATTGTGTCGTCATTTGCTTTCACTAGAAGCGCTGTCACGTGAAGGAACTATGCTTTCCTGAACATCTGGGGGAAAAATTCCATTTTTATATATGCCTTGGAAAAGGTAATTAAAATAAGTACATGCAATCAAAATTATTATATGTAATACAATATCGGTAATAATAATATCTATTCCTCGAGGCATCGTTTTGATGTATCCTTCTCTGTCATAACTGTGAAGGAATTATTGGTTAAGCAACTCAAGTTTTTTTTTTTAAAGAATAGTACCTATAATATCCTGGCTGCCATTGATGGATACACATGCAACTGTAGACAATAAGCATGCTAATTTAACAAAATATGAATAAATAAAACAAAGAGAAAACTCATACAAAATTCCTACATCGAAACTAAAATATCTTTACTTTTTTCTACCCCTCAGCTTCAGCTGGGCAGCTAGATTTTTATATTTGAGTGCAATGAGCGTACAATTGGTGAGACACAGGAGGTTGACACTTGAGGGAGGCTAAGCGAATATATTGAAGAGATCATTGGTGAGAACAGTTCCTTGTGGAGTACCAAAGAATAGATCAGCTAGGCTGGAATGTGTTCCATTACGATCGCAACTTGTGTCTCATTGATTAAGTAGGACTTGTAACAGAGTAAGGCTGTATCGTGAATATCAAATACATCCTGGAGACGGGGAGGTAGTATATCATGATCTATTGGTTCAAATGCTGCAGACAGTCAGGCAGGGTGAGGATTGTAACCTTTCCATTATCCAAAGCAGAGTGAAAATCAATAACTATTCTCAGAAATTGCAATTTCAGAACTATGGAGAAGGCGATATGTAGACTGTATATTTCTAAAACGACTTTGTATTGAGGTGAGATACTTGCTGGGACAGAACAACTTTTCTTTGATTTTTGTCAGGAGTAAGAGGTTAGAAACAGGGCGTGGTTCCTTAAATCACAAGGATCAAGTGTTGGTTTCTTCAACAGAACCTTCAGAATGGTATTTTTGAAACCTGATGTCAATTCCCTCGATTTGAGAGAATTATTGATAGCATCGGTTAATGAAGTTAATATTGAATATAAACAATTGAGCAGCAGTGATATCAGAATCGGATTAAATTCACGTGACTTTGGGGCGCTCTTCATCATATTTGTATGTGCCAAATCCATAGAATTTTGCTTCATGAACTATGTTTATGATGTTCTTCTTAGCAGCTTCTTATATCTTTTTTTGGAATTGTGTGGCGGCTGGAGAGCCAAACCCTCTCCGCCTTACAGCGTTCTCTTGTAGCAGTACGAAGCTGGTCCCTAACACTATTATAACATGGAAAACAATTTCGAATTGATGGGCTGCACTTGGTTGCTGGGGCATATTTGTCAAACAAAAAACACAAGCACTTGTCAAGTTATACTGATGTAGGAGGTAGCGGAGTTGTTAGGCTGGCTTCGATACCATGCATTAGTTGGGTTCAGTTTTTCACACGGAATTTTCTCTTAATAGCAAACAGAGATGGAGGGTTAGGGACTGATACATTGAGATGGCATGACGCAGATTGATCTGATTCAAGTTGATGTGAGATCAATGAAGACTTTATAATATTATCTTCAGATCTTTGAGGATTCCAGTCAAAAATGTGACCATGCTTATGGGCGGGTTGGCTAATGGACTGTTTAAGGTTGAAAATGGGAATAGATTATAGGAGTTTTAATGTATATGGGTTTCCAGGACAGTTAACGCGAAAGTTGAAATCTCCAAGAATAATCAGGTTGTCATCTATCGACTTTCCACACTCCAGGAGGTTAGGAAACTGGAACAGGTTTAACCTGCGGCCCCTTGGGGCTAGAAGTGCGGCCCCTTGGGGCTAGAAGTGCGGCCAAATATAAACAGAATGTATGAGTTTTGTTGTGTATGGGTTTCCAGGACAGTCAAAGCGAAAGTTGAAATCTCCAAGAATAAGTAGGTTGTCACCTATTAAATTTCCATACTCCAGGAGGTTAGGAAACTGGGACAGGTTTAAGCTGCAGTCCCTTACGGCCAGACGTTTGGCCATTCAACCGCGGTCATCTGCGGCCAATGAAGAATGATTGAACTATTGATGCCACTGGTAATTGTACTACTTTTATCCAGTTCTAATTACTCGAAATCATGAATTTATTTCTTATTATATAAACTTAATGATTAGTGTAATGAGAGCTAGTAAATGAAAAGTTGAATAAAACGGGTTACCAAACTTTCGTTTCATTTGTCATTGGAATTAATGATGCGATATCAATATAAAAAACTAGGGATTTTGTTAATAAAAGGCGACTCCATGCCAAAGGAATTATAAAAAGAAATTAACGGCCAAATTAACTGCATTCTTTGATTTTGTGAATTGAAAAAATAAGGTCTATTAGGGGCTTGAATTACATTTTGTCGGCAATGATTAGAGGTTTTTGCTTAACAAAAAGACTCTTCCATGCTGACACGCAGTTAAATTCGACTGATGAATATCAAAGGCATGATTAGTTACTTTTTAAGGATTTTGGAAAGGATCAGAGAACTGGAAATAAACAAACAAGGTCTATCAGAACTTTGCATCACTGATGATTTTGCAGAAATATCCAATTATACTAAATTCAAAAAAAACATAACCGGAAAGACTGATGTAGTTTTAATAAGAGTAGTCGTTGACCAAGATTTATTCGATACTATAAAAACGGCACTTTTTCCAGAGAAAATCATTTCACTGCTACATTCAGCGGCGATTTATCTACAGAAACTGACATTCAGAGATTTGTACACTTATGATCTCTGATCTTGGCACCATGTTAGGTCATTCTCAGACTAAGTATTTTAGTGAATACTTAAATGATAGTGACATTGTGCCACATTTTTAATGGTTGTAGGGTAGAAAATTTATTGAAAGAGTAATCTGTGCCGGACTTAATATCCTCTGCTACGGTAAGCAACTTTTCTTGCTTTTATTTATTTATTTATTTATTTTATCAATCATGATTGGTCCATTATTTTAATTATTATTTATTGAATATTTCCGAACTGTTGTTCGAAATTTAGAATTCTGGCTAATTTAGTGCATCAAAAGTTATTACATTGCACTTGATATAAGAAGTTTCATTGATTAGGGAACTGCAGCATTCAAGGCTCAGCTTCAATAAAACTTTTAACTTCTATCATGCAATTCCTTTATCTGGCTAATGCAAAATGCATAACCTTGTGACTCATTGTTTGCTGAGATGGTATTAGAAAAAGAAATAATGCATAAAGACGGTATCATTTATATCTGAGTATCCTTACTGATTCATTAAGTGTTTAGTTCATTTTTTATTGACTAATTCATTGTTATTGATTGTTTTGTTAGGTAAAACGAAAAAGTATACCCGAGTTTAAAATAGAAACAGTTTAAATAAAAGAAAATAAGTTATGTCATATATGCCATAAATGAAAACACAAAATATGGGGTAAATAACAGACAAAATGTATAGGCGTGTCAGATTGAATCTTTTATATTATTACTTTATTTTTATTTATTGTTTTATTTCATTTCATTTGTCTTCGAGGGTGTTGTTTTAAGGGGGTTTTTTGTTTAGTTTTTGACGTTCGATTTAAAGTTTCCTTTTGTGATTTACTGTCAAATAAATTTTTAATCTGAATTAATGTGATATTTTTAAACTGATTTTCTTGTCAATGAAATTAGCACAGATTGATTGCCTGACACGCTTTGAGTTAGCTCAGTTGCGTTTATCACACCTTTGAAGTTAACACACTATCGATGATTGACTTTAGGTTAGTTACCACAAATACATGTACTGTATGAATCAAAATTAAGTAGCTTATTTACTTAGAAAATTCATTTATTTACGAATTCGAATAGTTTATTGGATTATTCTATTAAATCAAAGACACATGTGTTTCCAGATTGTATGCATTGTGTGGCGTCATCAACATTTACTAGAAGAACAACCGGGACAGCAAGTCTGTTATCTGTGGCAGGTTTGAATCGTTGTACGACGACATTAAAGCTATCAGTAAATGGTAAGGAATGATATCGAGATGGTGTATCCACTTCAGATAAGTTAAGGATCAATTTTAATTTTCCACAATTAATAAAGAATGGGAATGCCTGTCCATCCATTATTTTCGTGAATTTACGTACGCTCTTCATCAATGTCCATATTATCGACTTACAAATAATGTTTTCCCATCGTAAGTAAAAGTGCAGTGAATACACTGAGAGCTCTTAGAGCCAATGCTTATAATGCATTAACAATGTCCATTTTCAGGTGCAGAATCGTTTTCTCTGCGGTGCTGCCTGTGTCCGAAAACCGCCATTGTGATGGTAGGTACAGACCAAAAACCGGTGATCTTCGGGGGGTAAATCGGATGACACAACACATCAATGGCGTCTTAGAAAATGTTGCAAAGCTGTATCTCGACGTTCCCTTTGTCAACCATGAAACTTTCACCACGGACATGTTGGCACGGGACGGTTTACATAGGATATGAAGGTACTCCTGTGTTGTAACTTGTAGTATAACTGTTACACAGGCAGCCTCCCTACACATACAGACAAGTAGGAAATGTAGAAAACAAAAGTTAACCAGAATCAATGCAACAGTATGTACCCTACGTTGACACCGTCACTCATTACGTTGAAAAGAATGCCGACTGCCTGAAGTTTATTAGACTAGAGGTCCTGATTCTGAACGGAAGGTATCTAGTATTTTAGTAACTTTCAAGGAAACAAAAGCCAAACACTAAACCATTGTTTAGCAGTAATGTGGTAACAGATTCGAAACTCTTCGTGCAGACGAAACAGCTGTTGATCTCTCAAACGATGAGAATGCGAGCGTTTGTGAGAATCATGTTAAATCCACGTAGAAGAAAACAAAGAGAAGGAAAAATCACACGTGTTTCAGTCCAGTGGTGGTGAATTCAGCAAGCTTATGCTAGCAAAGTAAAAGTGTTCATGAAGTGTCCTGGAAAACTGTAGCCGGGCATGGCGGTAAAGATGCCGCAGGGTGCTTTGGACGGAAATGTTGTCGACAAAATTTCCACGGAAGCCCCGTTAAACCCAAGAGGTATTGAGATGTTTATGATTGCACGGAACAGTTATTATAATGACCCAAAAGAGGCTTTGTGTGACCGATACTTTTGGCGCCATGACGGCAGTAAAAAATGCATCCAATGAACTCGAAGGAACCAACTGTAAAAAATCCATTTACAAAATTAGAGACAGTAACGAAAACAAGGGTTCATGCAAAGGCACGCATACCAGCTTGTGTGTTTAAATAGATTTATGTTAATACATTATGTTGTGATCACCCAAAGGCAAAACTGCAATCCCACAGAAATAGTAACTCCGGCAATGGATTTGTATGGACAAAATTCTGTGATTAATGAAATTAATAAACATGCTGACAATCTTACGAAAACGTCAACTGTAATACATAAAGAATTAACAGGAAAGGAAAACTCAGGCATTCAAATAGGTTTAAGTACTTCGCTAAATGAGAAACAAGTGAAAAATCATTTGTACAAAGCTAGAGCTGCGAGAAGGTTGCCGCAAGGCTCCATATATAATTTAACTAGAAATCTCCTATCACCTCGAAGCAAGTGTAAATCAAGTTGACATTTATCCTTCTGTAGCTTGTATTGTCGTCATGTCCGAAGTCATGAGAGAGTTTAACGAACTGTTAAATAATGATATGGATGCTACATTAAAATGTTATATAGGCACGACGTACAAACATGGTGAATTATTTTTTTCGGCATTTACATTTCAACATGTGATATTTGAGGGTGCGCCCGTATACCTGTAGCGTTTATGCTGCACGAAAAACGAGACCAGAAACACTAAACACGGTTTCTGACCATTTTAAGTGAAAAAATCCAAACGTTGGCATTTCAAAACATCTGATTACAACCGACCGAGAAAACGACATAACAAATGCAAGAGGAAATATCTTACCCAAAGTGCACAATGTTTTCTGCTGGATTAATATTTTAGAGGACGTGAAACAGTGCTCCACTCCTCAAAGACAAAACAAAGTAGAATATTACCATGATGACATAGGAGATCGCTGAAAATGTTTTAGAATATTAAATGTATATCTTTCTGTATATACAACAATAACGGTGATGACACTCATAGCCATATTTCAGAAACCACCTATCTACCATTATTATCTCACTTATTTTACCTGGATTGAAAGGTTCGTTTTGAATTTAATATTTAACAAAAGTGCTATAATAATCAGATTTGTAAAAAATGATTTTCCGTAAGTAAATTAAAACAGTTTGTTAATATGAGTTTGTAGACGTAAAAGAAATCAAAATCCTGTATAAATCTTTTTCTCTAGGGACTATTGAATACAGTGTTTGTCATGATATCAATAGTTAAACACTGTAAATGCATCCAGTTTGAATGTAGATTTGTACTGGGCATCAGAACTGTTTAAAGTGATACGTTTTTAAAGCATGCGATTTAACCTATATTATCTGTTACGAAATACTTTTATTAGTTTATGAAAATTTATTATTTACTATTATATGATGTATATTGTGTATTATTTGATGTGCATTTCTTATTAAATGTTGCATATGTTTTACTACACATTTGTTATTATATCGAACATTTGGTATTGCATGGTAGGTTACATTAGCTACTAAATGAGGTGGTGAAATACAATTTGTTTATGCTATGCAAACGTTTTTTGTGATGTCACTGTTTTATTATACGGTGTGTCTTCTGGTTATATGATGTGCAATTTTTATGACGAAGATCAATTTGAATGCGCTGCCAAGAGTGAGAATCTACTGATGCACCGGTTATGAAGGAAATTGCTTTGCAATCGGTCCAAAACATATTATTGTACAAGTGATTGGATTACATCTCACATGGCCGCTCTGTAATACCTACGGGTACTTAAGCGCAACAATACCGTGCTATTTTACATATAGATCCTTTTAGATGACGCCATTGGCAGTCATATTGGAGGACAACGTTAGTTTTAATTACCATGAAATTGTTTGCCGAAAACAGCCAATTTAGCTTTCGAAAATCTAGAATTACATGAAATGGTCGTGCTATTGAACTTGTGAAACAACAAAATATGGACATTTGCGATGTTTGCTTTGAATAATACACAAATTTATCGAAGTGTAAACCCCTGATTATGATGACAACGATCCCCGATCGGTTCTCGTCACATGGGATGGATCCCTTGCAGAGATCAAATCTCCCAAAACATGTATGGTCAATCATATGTCTATGGTCGACAATAATATAAAAAAAGCTTCATCTCAGACGAAGGTAGTGGCCTTTATGTTGACCCTACGTTCATATCTTATATACCTGGATTGTGCAATTATCCGCAAGGTCCAAGGCGTGAGTGGATTTCTTTCAGAATAAATTGCCTTTGCTTTATAATCACTCACCCCAAAATTCATTGAGGAGTTGGAGAAATACAAACAAATTATAAACTGTAAGAAAAACCTGCCAACATACATTTTAAATCCGTGACCTTGATTCCAAATAAAATGGAATCTATTAGGCGTGTATGTGACATAGTAAAAAATCTTTGCTGTATAATCAATAATCCAAGGTCAAGGTGGCGAAAAGTAAGGGACAAAAATTGTTCTCTCTCATTTGTTTATATTTCTTCATATACCTCATTTTGATGACACGAGTACAGAAGTTATATCAATTACTACTGATGGTTTGTACTTTATGTTGAATGTTACTGCGTCACCGGCCATAACGTCTTTCCACCTATCAGCCATTTTAACATCAGCCAATGACGATTTCATTCATATGAACAACAAGTTTATTCGGAATATTATTGAAGGGGAATCCTTCCGCTTCTATTGTGACATAGCGTACTAGTTCTTTGACAGGGGTCAGGAGCTAGAATCCAAAATGTCCACCTTGGTCCAAAAGGCTTTACTTTGGAAATGGAGTGTGGTAATTTTTGGTATCTTAGCACTCAGTATCAAACACATCTCGATGAGGAGTTTCAATTAATCAATCCGTTTTTCAGCACAACAATCGAAGTATAATTAACGGGTGCTAGCAGTGGATTGTCTACGAGCATTCAAGGACCCTTTCTAAATCCCTAAATGAAGATCCAGTGATGTCGTATTCTGTTTTGAATACAAATTGTTCACCAATTATTTTGCAGTTGCATACATGTGTGTCACTTGCGGATATAAATTAATACGTTCATTGTTCTCACAGTCTATCTGCCAAACATCAGCTTCATCTTGATATTGATAGGACCAAATAGTAAAAAGAATGTTTTTCGTCGATACAATACTTGATCATTAAATCATCCTTCATAACTGACTCTACGGTTTTGAAAAATATTGTCAATTAACATTAAAAGATAAAATTTCTGATGTACCAATATCGAAACGTTTGAACATTTACAACACAAGTTTCCAAAAGTTAACAAATTTTAACAATTTAAATAAAATACAAGGTTGGATTACTGTGTCTGTTAAAAATTATAGCATTACTCAATATCATTGAATACATAAATTTAGTAAAATAGATGGAATTACTCAGAGCTTACACACAGATATAGATATGAGGAAAAGAGTCTAAGATACATTTTAAAAGATACATAAATTTAGGAAAATGGATGGGATTAATCAGAACTTAAACTATAGATATAAATATGAGGAAAAGAGTCAAAGACACTTTTAAAAAAATATGTTTTTATCACTTTGTAATGTGTTCGCTGAATCTTGTAGTTCTTAACCATATTTCCATTGCATAACTGGTATTTACTACAATTTGTAGATCAAATTTGCATGAGAAGAATAAAAGTTGTTTTTCCCAACGATGAAATATATATTTAAAATCCAACTAACGAAAAGTCAAAACATTTCCATAATAGAGGATGCTTTTAGAATTTACCCATGATACATTGGTTTCAGGATTTAAATAATTTTATGAGGCTCATTAGAATTCTTTTATTTCCATGCACTGGAATTACTTATTTTGTATCCGGAATATTCAGCGTCATCCAAACCGTGAAAATCAATGTTTAAAAGAAAACATGCACCAACTAACTCCACATAATCCACTCTTCGATGACTCGAGGTCAAGTTAAAATGTGACAAACTGATTACAATATTTTTTCTATAAATATATTCTAAAATGAAGTAAGTGCATTTTTGCGACTGTCGAATGTGGTAATAATTTTAATTTTCGGGAGCATAAAACGATTTTATTTTGGGATAGTGTCTCTTGGTCTTAGGGTAGAGGCGGGGATGGGTGGGTGTTCATTCAGGTTCGCTCATATCGCCTTCGAAATCGCTCGCATGGATTTGAAACAACTCTTCATCTCGTGTTAAAGGGCATATGGCACGTCGTCGCCTCTTATTTTCTTCTTTCTTACTGGAATACTGCGATCGTTTCATCTTAATTCCAAAATTTTATTCGATTATGTTTTACACGCCGCGGGTCCAAATACATAGGGTTAGTGTCAAAGAGTCATTATAAATAGTATTCATTCAGCTTCCAAACTGTCAAGATGGAAGAGTCAACAGAGCTTACCCTTCTGATCAGAGATCTGCAGAGTGTCATAGAAAAGTATACTTCAGAGAAGACGACGAACTACTCCCGATTTCGAGATAAGTCAAGAAACTTGCTGTGTTTGTCATGAGAAAGGACTCTGTGTCCCGGAATGCAAACAACATCAAAGCAAAGGAATGACAGGAGAAAAGAGCGACAAAGATCATGATACCTGTTATCCTTGTCAGGAGAAAGTACACTCGTTCTCATGGTGCTCTAAGGAAAAACAGAACAAACAAGGTAAGCAAGAGAAGAAGAACCTATTGCCGTCCAGAAAGCAAGAAATCCAGACCACGAAAAGACTGTGAAGACGAAGAAGAACCTATGCTAATGAAGCAATTAAAAGAGAGAGAGAGACAGACTGTAAAAGAAGAAAGGAGACAATGGGATTTTGTGATGTGTTCTGAAATTATCTTTGCTATTTCAAAAATATTAATATACGTATCATTTTGTCTTGATTTTTTTTTTTAATAAAAAATTTGGATGAACACACATACGTACTCCTTTCAAACATTAGGAATTTATGTTTTACTTGTTTTTGGAAATCTCTGAGTTGTATGTCTCTTTTCTAGAGATGTGGGTGGCCCTGAAAGAAGGACCGTTGGGTGTTTTCTTTTTTACAAACTCATGGACTTGACATGCTGATCTTTAACTGTCTTAAGCCCTTACCACGACCAAGTTCTACTACTTATCCAGCTACTATTTGGGCTTATGGTAGTCACTGCTGCTGATGGCATTTCACTGGTAGTGAGCGTAGATGTAGTATCGACTGGGTTGGAGTGCTTGGCCAGTTAAGGTCTCTTGGGCCGAGTTAAAGAGATCTCGTACATTTCCCTCAAAAACCTTAATTCTGCCAAAATGTCTTGTAGCACACACTGCGTTTGAGTTTCACCGTCATTTTTCTGTCTTGTTCCTTCACACATTCTCTTCTCTTCTCCTTGTTCTTCTTCTTCTTCTTCTTCTTCTTCTTCTTCTTCTTCTTCTTCTTCTCGTTTTCTTCTTTCTTCTTCTTGCTGCTGTTGAAATCACAATTGTTTGTTCTGCTTTTTCTGCCGTTGTAAAAAAAAACCAAAAAAAAAATAAACCTCAAATCTTCCTTCTGTCTATGTATTCGTCATACCATCACACCTCGTATCCACTACAGTAGCACCCCAATAAATCGTCTTCCTAGTTTCAGCCTTACTCAAACTAAGCCGCATTCTTCGCATATGAATGCTGGCGCACCTATATACTGTATGTAACGTCACATGCCCCTTTCTTCCGATTGTAAGAGAGATTTCCTGATCTGACTGGCTTTTGTAACGCGACTTTGGACTGGTGAAACATTTCAATCCGTTTAGATCAGGCCCTAGACCATAAATACAAGCGTTTCGTCCAATGGTTTCACCTGTTCTCAACCGCGATCAAGATTCTTACCATGCTGACAAGTGGAGAGTCCAAGGTTTTACCATGTTAGCAAGCGTGGAGGCATCCACACTCGTATCTGGAATGATGTTCAACCTGAACTATCTGATATATGTGAAATTACTATGGGCCATCACAAAGATTACAAACACAGCTATTTGCAAGAGGATTTATGTGAAGAGGCAAGGCTGTCTGAAGAGAATCTTGCTGTATGGCCCCGATGTGA
>JAECUM010050078.1:0-37241 GCA_016617855.1 Megalonaias nervosa | reverse complement strand
TATATATATATATATATATATATATATGATTTTGACCAGTCTGAATAATATGTCAAGATAAATGTGGTTTGAGTTTGTGACTTCTGCCTTGAATTTTATCGAAGGAAGTGTTGTTTTTTATGAGGTCACCCAGACTTTCTCTTCCATATTTCCACTTCATTTCTCAATCACCAGTGAAGCATGTACACAGGTATGGCATATGTACCGCTGATAATGAAAAGAGTGTAGTAATACCAGTTTTCGACTGTGGGTATTGATATGCCACGACCTTCTATCCCCAGTGACATAATAATCAGAGAAATTTACTAATATGCAATTAAGCCAGAGGACAAAGTCTTGGGGTATAAAAGGCCATGACCTATATCAGTAACCAACAAAACCGCTATTATCACTCTATCATGGTCTTTGAGATTGTGATGTTACAAATACAACGCTTTATTTTGGTGCCTGTGTATGTATGTATGTATGTATGTATGTATGTATGTATGTATATATATATGTGTGTGTGTGTGTGTGTGTGTGTGGTGTGTGTGTGTGTGTTTCTTACAAGGAAATTACTCAACTTCTACTGTCTGTAAATCTACTACCCAGATGTTATGTATCTATGATCGGAGTTGTGGGTGGTTTTCCATATCCCCAAATGTTTGATTTTAATAATTAGCTGGAGAATTCCCCCCATCAAGGTCGGTTTAGCATGACTCCAATGTGCTCCCCACACTAGACAAGAACTGTCACTAATGATTAATATGTGCCATCATCAGATGATGCAATACAAATTAGTATTAAACTGTGTCAGTTAGAACGACTCACATACATTAAACATAATACAAGAGCAGCATTTATGCATTGTCCATCATGTATATTTAGTTACTGTTTAATACCATTTATCGGTAAATTCTGTGTAAACCATTGACATTTACTTTTCTTAGAAAGAAATTTACAGTTAGCAAAAACTTAAATGGCCAGATCTTTCAATCAAAAGTAATAGGAAGGTATTTTCATGAGAGTTTCCTTAGTTTCATGAGAGTGTCCTTTTCTCGAGGCATTATATTTTGACGATTTTTTTGTTCCTAAAAAATAAAATACATATTACGTATCTTGCATCTGAAAAAAATCTGATACAGATTTAAATCAACATAATTATTTAGCGTGTCTTTAAGTTGGTGAAAATAAAGCAACATAAATTTGAATAGATAGTAATGAAAATTAAATTGACTACCTAAAGTGCCGTTCTGCCTGTTAACCGAAACATGTGGGAGAATTGTTCCTTAGTCTATGAAAAATACCTCAACTATTTATGAATGTAGTATAAAAAATACTTTTATACCAAACGCATGCAATCACTTAAAGAATACATACTTTCTGAGAGTATACATCGACATGCCCACTCCCTCCTCAACTTAATTCTATTATAATTTAAATACATGCATTTAAAATATAATATCATAATATCTGACCCATACGCTTCAGATTCAACTGAAAACATACACACACAAGTACACTATATTCTGTATTAGCTGAACAGTGAAGATGAACAGTGTGAGGAAAAACATGATGAATCAAAAATATTATTAACTTTCCCAATCAACATTTTGCTTTACTAAATATTTTTGTATTATTTGTTTGTCTGTGTGTGTGTTTGTGTCAGTGCATCCTCTGGGGGTGAAAGACTGAGAGTCAAATATCACCTTAGTGTCAGAATTGTTTAGTCAGAACGAAGCCCATGTGAATTTACATCGTGTCAGGCAAAACCTGATACCCAAGCCTGACGAGATTTGAAAATGTCAGGATGCTAAAAGTGGCCCAAGTCCTCATAGAAGAGATGTTTAAAGAAGAAGCAAAAAGAGTGGACCGAGAAGTACAGACTTCAGAAACAAAAGAAAGAACAGCAGCAGCAACAACAATAGCAGGAGCCAGACAGAGCTTTTGTGGGCTGTCGTGTGGACATGAAAGAGTTCACCTTCTCCTTCCGCAGATGCTGTCCCTGTCCTGTGGGAAAGCCTGCAGCTAGACGGAGACGCAAACTTAGACGATAAGAGACTGTCATAACCCCACAATAAAACAGAACTTGTCAGGGCTACCCTAACAATCGAGAAATTAGATATTAGTCAGATTACCAAAATATTTGTCTGCCTTTGTGTAATGGTAGGTTTAGAAAAATAGAAATGTGCCTATAAACACTTCTATTTTTTGTTTTATGTCGAAAAGATAGAAGTGTGCCTATAAACAGTTCATCTCCCAGAAGTGTAAGATAGTCTGTTTTTTATAGGTGTGAGTGGTAATAAAGTATGTTTGTAGGTAAAAAAGTGAATGTAGGTGTTTCTTTTAGGCTCGCGCGTTCCATGTTATTGATGGTGAAGTGAATATTGTTAGTTTTTGTGTAAGAGGAATGTTTTCCTTTACGTCCGTGCTTGAGACATATAAGCGTAGCGTTCGTCAGTCTGGCTACCCAGCGTTCACTGATTAACTTCAAAAATGAGCAGAATTTCAAAACTTCTTGAACTCCAAATGCGCCTGGATGAGGTGGCCATGGAGGCCATAGCAGAAGCAGCGAAGATTGAAGAAGAAGAAGAGGAGGAGAAAAAGAAAGAAGAGGAGAAGAAAAAAGAAGATAGAGATCCTGCTTCACCACATACTTAGGCCTCTGTTTGAGGTGAAGTCTGAGATGAGGACACCAACGCCACCACATCAGCCACAGGCACAACCACTATCACCAGTACCAATAACCGTTGTCTCCCAGATGGAAAACTGGGAGGAGGAGTTGGAGAGACAGCGGCAAGAGTGGGAGCCGCAGCGTCGGCAGGAGATAAGGAGACCTCATCAATCTCAAGGTGCAGTATAAAAGACAGAGGGAAGTCTTCACTAACCCTCAGAGTGAAAACTGAGATGATGAGGCCACTCATTCCCCCTCTGCGCTCCCAATCAGACGTATCAATTGGGAGCAGGATTGGAGCCGACGTTGCGTGAGTGGTGAATGGCCTGGAAGGTGTAGCCATTAACCAGGTGTATTGGGAGTTATAAAAAACAGCCATTCTCAGGGCTAACCAGATCTCTAGAAAGGGAGGCTGATCAAGTTGCCAAAAATATAATTGTGTGAGCGTGTGTCTGTGTGTGTGTGGTTGTGTGGGAGGTGGTTCGCGTACGTTTGTGTGTGTGTATGTATCTTTGTGTTTGTGTGAGTGCGCGTACGTTTGTTTTTGTGTGTATTTGTGTTTGTGTGCGTGCGCGTAGGTTTGTGTGAGTATTTGGTTGTGTGTATGTGTGCAAGCGTACGTTTCTGTGTTTATTTGTATGTGTTTGTATGAAGTGTGCCCGCGTACGTTTGTGTGTCTTTCCCTTAACAAACCCCTTGTCAGGATACGCATGAGAGTTTGCGTGAATGTGGAGTAGTGTCACTATAAACACCAAATCCTTTGCTGATGTGATTGTAGGTAATGGTGTGTTTTGTATTTAAAAAATTTCCTTCTGTACTATGGACTAATTGAAAGTATAGTGGTCTTTTAGTATGAGAATGTTGTTTTGTATACAATTTTATTTTAGGTTAGCACTCATCACTGGATCGTTTGGTAGATGATATGAGTCGTTCGTGAGAGGGGATGTTGTGCTGCACTTCCGTGCTGGACACATATAAAGAAAGGATTCGTGAATCGCGCCATTCAACACTGAATACAAAATGGCTTCAAACCATATCGGGAAGATGATAAAATTGCAAGAGGTGGTGGATGCCATAGGCATGGTAGAGTAAATGTTGGCTAGGATGCAGTATGGGGCTTATAGCCTGCACAGATTGAACATGGAAATAAGTAATTTGAAGAAAGGGAAAGAAATATTAAAGGAACTAATCAAACAGGAAGAATAAGAAAAGGAGGATGGGGAGGAAAAGGAACAAACCAGAGCTTACAATGCTAAGCTGGAAAATAAGAGAAGAATGAGAAAAGGAAAAAAAGGAGAATGAAAAGGAGAAGAAAAAGAAGAAGAAGAATGTAATGGAGAAAATAAGGTGCTGGTGGAGAAAAAGAAGGAAATAGAGAAAATAGAAGAAAACTAAAGGACCCTTTTCAGGGCCACTCCATTGCCTCGAAAAGATATCTATTCTCTATTGCCATATTGATGTATTTGTATGTCTATATCTATGTCTATGTATATCTCTGTTGTATTTGTCCCTACCTAGAGTAGCGCGTATTCATGTCAGCACCTTGCCACCTTGCCACATTGTTGCCAGTGTTCCGACCGACTGAGGTCAGTCACTTGCAACATTTTTGACAGTGTCCAGTACCGTGTTGTCAATTCCCATTGACTCTATACGTATAATGTGTTAAATTCCCCATGTTAAAGTCCAATTCGACCCCATATATGTTGACCGCATAGTGCCAACGACCAAATTTAACATTAGACACTATGTGACTCCATGTCGTCCCCTATCACTACTTTGGAAGATTTCCGATAAGAATATGGATGGCAATAGCGCCACCTAGTATTATACACTCACCACACTACGTGCAACCTCCAAACCACAGATTTCGTTCTATCCGAAGGTCTTCACTGCTCGTGTGCAGATAGCAGTGTCGGTGGTATATTTTTATAGAGAGCTGCAGACTAAGTTGTAGTCATAGGTGACAACTCTGTTTCAGATGACGCTTTACGAGTCATGATGTGCGATTTGTTGGAGCCGCACACCTCACAAATCGATCTGGCCATGAGGCGGGTATTTCTGGTGGTTACCTCCATGGGTTTATAGTCTAATAATAGTCCCAGCGACACTTGCTAACAGTTGTATGATGAACCCTTATTGTTTTATAAGCTGATAAGCGGAGAATCTAAGGACAAGTCTTTTCCTAGCAGCATGTTTAACTATAGATTTAGCTTGGCGACTTGACAACTTATGTCTGTAAGGCCCTCTTAATGCTGCTGAGGTAAGTTTAGTCGGCATTGGTCTTTTAAGTTGAGCCGCCGAAGCAATATTAATTTGTTGCTGCTGCGACTGTATATTACAACAGATGCTGTTATTTGAAGTTTTCTTACGTCTTCTGTTACGATAACCACCTGGTGATGTTACAAGATCGCGTTATTTTTCGCATTCAGTTTCCAATTTCTGCTTTTTATGTGGATCTAGTGACGCTCCATAAGCAATACCGGGCCAAGTAGTTTTGGTAAAGAAGTTTTGACGAACGAAATATCTCGACAGCAATGGAACCACTTTGTTTCTTTGTATTATCTCCCTTTTGACTCTTGGCTTAGCTATTCTGTATTAAAGTGGTTTAGAGGTTTTCACAACTCATTTTCGGCTCGACGATTAGGTTTATTTTTCTACTAAGCACGTCAAGCGTCGTAGACCGATCTCGGGTAAACAATGCGTACCACAAATCATCTGCACCAGGATTACCAATAGTTCATCGAGAGTCTTTGAGATGCTCGGAATGTTTGGAAATGGAAAATGGATACAACGACGCGAAATGATACAAAGACACCTGTGTGCCAGTCTCTGTACTGGTATTTTTGCATCACCTTGACGGACATCATGTACGCACGTGAGTAAATTCTCGTCGCAGCAGGAAAATGAAACAAAAGTTCTCGTTCTGGATATTGTATAGAATTTAGACGAACGTGAATGTGGGATAAAATCAAATTATCAAAAATATGCTTGTTTCGTGTTTGATTTTCACGCCGTGCTGTTAAATGAAACGCCACAACAAGTACCTTGGATTCTTTTGTGTATTTACATTAAGAAATATTGCATGCATTCCTTGATGATTTTTAGTTTCATATTTTCCCTCCTTGTTTCAGAATTATGATACAATTCTTTATACATCTTATATCTATTGGTTATTTCAACTTCATTTGATTATGAATTATTATAATGTAAATCTGGTTTCAGTTTTAGACATAATCCAGACTACATGTGTATATATATCATCTTATAGCGCATCTAGTCTAGCTAACAAGGAATATTCTGTATTGCTGTAACAACACTTCTATCCAAGATGTGAAATACACGGGTAAGAATGTTAAACAAGGACCAAAATGAGTCTCCATTATACAAATATTTTTGGGGGTTTCTTTAAAGACGTTCGTTTGTAAACATGTCAGTGTATAAAATGCTGAAAGTGGTGATATGAGTTGCAGGATGGATATTTCTCATAACAAGTTTTATGAGCGTTATTTAGTCATACCTGTTGTACAAGGATGTATACTGTCACCTACATTCTTCAATATTTTCCTTCAAAGTATCATGGAGGATGCCTTGCATGACCACAAGGGCACTGTCAGCATTGGAGGAAGAACAATCACCAACCTTCGCTTTGCAGATGATATTGATTGTTTAGCAGGAGATGGAAAAGAACTGGTTGACTTGGTTGTGCGCCTCGACACAACCTCCACAGCATATGGTATGGAGATTAGCGCCGAAAAAACCAAACTGATGACAAACAACACCAACAGCATCAGTTCAGAAATAAACATCAGTGGACAGAAGCTGGAAAGCGTCACGAGCTTCAATTACTTGGGATCAATTATCACAGATGAGAGCTCCAAACCAGAACTACTTTGCAGGAACTACATTGCTTTTGGTTCCAAAATAAGGCTGCTGCGCTTGACTGTCATATCCATCTTTTTGTATGCTTGTGAAACATTGACGCTCACATTAGATCTACAAACAAAGATTCAAACCTTCGAAATGAGATGCTACCGTAAGATCTTGGGCATCTCATACATTGACCATGTAACCAACGAAGAAGTCCACAACAGGATCCAACGAGCCATCGGATCCTATGAAGACCTCTTGACCACTATACAAAGTATAAACTGAAGTGGTACGATTATTTGTCAAGATCATCTGGACTGGCAAAAACAATCTTGCAAGGCACAGGGCGTGGGTGCGGAAGAAGAGGCAGACAGAAAAAGAGATGGGAAGAGAACAATAAGGAGTGGACAGGCATGGGATTTGGAGATTCCCAAATGGCAGTCGAGAACATGGTAAGATGAAGAGAATTGGTTGGGGTGTGGGGGTGTGGGTGTGTGTGTGTTGGTGTGAGTGTGATTTAGTTTTTTTTTAACGTAGCTTTAACAATTTTTCAGTCATATCGCTACGATGTCTGCAGTGTTAGTTTTTTTATAGTGATGTTTAGCACTGGGGATCATGCCGCAGACATGTGGCATGATGTCCCACCAAGTCACATTATCCTGAGACCAGGCCGAGCTGACACTAACCTCTTAATGCCGAGCGCCAAGAGAGGCGGCTGTTATCACCATTTTTAAAAGTCTTTGGTATGACTCGGCCGGGGTTCGAACCCGAGACCTCCCGCATCCGAGGTGGATGCTCTACCACTAGGCCACCGGAACGGTCCAAACTGGATGTAAAGTCAACTGTGGTGCCTGCCCCAACGACGTCTTGGATTAGTGGATTGATGGTGCTGCTGCGGATGATGATGATGAATACAATTTACACAATATCCATGTACCTAGAAAATCCTAGAATTATGCCCTAGAATTGTTATAGAATTATGCTAACTTTGCCGATAAATAGTTTCAGAAACCTGACACATCTTTAGGTCTCCCATCTAATATATAAAATACATCATTATCAAAAACCAATGTCACAAAATTATTTGTTGTCTTAATATTCAAGTAACTTTCATTGCAAAAGGATTTTAGCAAATATCTCTATTAACATCCTCCATTATACAAAGGCACACATGGAACTAATACAAAATCACTTACTACTTATTTTCAGTTACCGACGTGTGCGACAATTCGGCCATGTACGTCGAATTACTAAAAACCAGCCGCTCGGTCTGTTTATATCGATTCACACTTGACCCGGTCACGCAATTTCTTGAGAAAGAGCGCAACAACTGGGGATTCCTAATTGTTGAGTTATTCCAAGTTGGAGCCCAATATATCTTTGTGGCATGAGTTTAATTCGACGTGGAAGACTTTGCACGGAAGTACACAGATTCCTGGATACTGGAGAAAAACCATTTAAGTGTGAAGTGTGTGATAAAATGTTTGCTCATAGGCCTAATGGAACTTTTAAACAGCACATGAGCATTTATGATGGAGGAAAACCATTTAAGTGTGAAGTGTGTGATAAAATGTTCACTTGGAGTGGAAGCATAAAAGAGCACATGCGCATTCATACTGGAGAAAAACCATTTAAGTGTGAGGTATGTGAAGGAAGCTTTACTCGGAATAGATATTTAAAAGACCACATGAGGATTCACACTGGAGAAAAACCATTTAAGTGTGAATTATGTGATGCAAGCTTTACTATGAAAGCGTATTTAACACAGCACTTGAGGATTCATACCGGAAAAAAATCATTTAAGTGTGAGGTATGTGATGGAAGCTTTACTCAGAATGGATATTTAAAACAGCGCATGAGGATTCATACCGGAGAAAAACCGTTTAAGTGTGAAGTATGTGATGCAAGCTTTACTTACAATATAAGCTTAAAACAACACTTGACGATTCATACTGGAGGAAAACCATTGAATTGTGAGGTATGTGATGCAAGCTTTATTCGGAATGGACAGTTAAAACAGCACATGAGGATTCATACTGGAGAAAAACCATTTCAGTGTGAAGTATGTGATGCAAGCTTTACTCAGAATGGACAGTTAAAAGAGCACATGAGGATTCATACTGGAGAAAAACCGTTTAAGTGTGAAGTATGTGATGAAAGCTTTTCTCAGAATGGAAATTTAAAACAGCACATGAGGATTCATAGTGGAGAAAAACCATTTAAGTGTGAAGTATGTGATGAACGTTTTACTCAGAATGGAAATTTAAAACGGCACATGACGATTCATACTGGAGAAAAACCATTTAAGTGTGAGGTATGTGATGTAAGTTTTAGTACGAAAGGAAATTTAAGACAGCACTTGAGGACTCATAGTGGAGAAAAACCATTTAAGTATTAAGTATGTTTGGAAAGCTTTACTCAAAAAATAACTTTTAAGTTGCAGATGAGGATTCATACTGGTGAAAAACCATACAAGTGTGAAGTGTGTGATAAAATGTTTACTTGGAATGGAGGTTTAAAAGTGCACATGAGTCTTCATACTTGAGAGAAACCATACAGGTGTGAAGTATGTGATAAACTGTTTAGTCGCCATGAAAATTTAACATTTCACAAGAGCATTCATACTGGAGAGAAACATCTGAAGTATGTGATGAGAGCTTTAATCAGTTTACATATTTAAAAATGTACATAATGGAGAAAACCATATAGCTGTGAATGTTTGACAAAATGTTCATTTGCAGCAGATACATGTATTTAAAGCAGTACACAAGTATACATACTGGAGAAAAAAAAAACCATTTATGTGTGAAGTATGTGATCAAAGGTTTAGTCAGGGTGGAAATCTAAAATGGCACATGGGCACTCATAATGGAAAAAAACGATATAGGTGAAAAGCGTGTGATAAAATGTTTAATGACAGTGGACATTTAAAAGTGCACATGAGCATTCATACTGGACGAAAAACAAATCTAATGTTGTCAATGTTTGTTAACCAAATAGGAAATACTTAGAGATACTTAGAGAGGGTCTTCACATGATTGGTAAGGCTTTGTGTGACTATTTTGCTTTTTGTGGCTTAGTCAGCATTAGCAGTGTTTGCAATGAAATGTTATGATGCAGTGGAAAACTGATGGTGCACATGAGGATATAATACTGGGGAAAAGTCATTTAAGTGTGAGGTATGTTTAATCAGTGTGGAGCTTTAAGACTGTGCATGAGGATACATGATAGTTGGAAGTACATCATTGCTCAAAGAAATTTTCTTTAGACACAGTCCCAAGGCTGATGACTTCAGAAGCCCTTACTGAAATTCCACAAGCCTGAATGCCAATTTCCGCAAGCCCAAAATTTCCCCTTTTTAAATATAGTGTTAACATTGCAATAGCTAAAATTCGAATATGAATTCAGTAGGGTTTAAAGGGGTTTGAATCTACTGCAAGTGTTATTAGTGTTCATCACTGCACTCACTAGGGACTGGATGGTCCTGGTGTTCAAACTTCTCTGCTGGATTCTTTGAGTGAATACCAGTTAGAACCAAGTGGACACATCAATGTGTTGTTTGCAGTATGTGCAAAAAATTAATAGCCTTCCCTTTATTTTTTAAAATTTGTTTTTTTTTTGTATTTTTATGGTATACTTCAGAAAGTAAAGCTCCGTCAACCAAGAGTGTTGAAATTTATTTTTGTTTGGTTTGATTAAGGCTAATTGCTCCCTAAATCAGGTGTAGAAATGAATTACGCTGTTTTCTGTATTATGCAGTAAAATCCAGCCTCCAAGAAACATTGCCGCATTTGCATATTGGAGCAAAACTATTTCAGTATGAAGTATGTCATAAAAGATTTTCTCTCAGACATTTAAAATTGTCCATGATGCATGCTGGAGAAAAAACATTTAAGTATGAATCAGCTCTCGGAAATGCTTAATCACGCGTATTTGGATGCCAATTTTTTTTTATCATGGATGCAGAAAATCACTTAGGCGGGAGTCCTCTGTACGCATGTAATAAGGTGGGTGGCAAAATTCAAAGACTTTCCCATCCTTCAGCCACCTGCTAGTGGGAAAATGTGTTGATTAATTAGCTGTACTGATATTTACAATGACAGAATTCAGTGGCTGAAAGACCCATTGATGTACATGTTGCCATTATAAGAGTACATCAAAAGAACATGATGCAATAGCTGGGCAGCAGGTTCAAAGGCTTTGACTGGTGGCTGGGTGGGACAATGTATTGATATTAATGTGATTGAATTCAGAGGCAGAAAGACCCAGAGATGTACATGTGGTCATGTATAAGAGTAGATCAAATAAACAACTTTAGATTTCATTATTGTGTTAATTTCCGAGCGTAGCAGAATAAGCAGTGCACATGACCTTGGATTCAAGACATGTTGAGACTTAGACAAAATGCCATTTGCAAATTTGGATAAGTATTTTGGGGTTAAACGGCAAACTGACGAAGATTGTAATGAGATTCAGAAGAGTACTAAAGTTGCTAGAACTGATAGTTTGGATGGAACAGTAGCTAAGTTTGGATGGAACAGTAGCTAAGTGTAAGAAAGTATATGATGCCTAGCTTAGTGCTTAGTGCGTGGAATAAGACATTCTTTGGACTGACAAAATTCAGTCTCGCTCTGATGACAAACCAGAGCTATGTCAGTGTTATAAAGAATGTAGCAATTAAACTCAATGGCAACCAATAGTTCTAATTTGCATAGTTTTTTGGGAGGGGACTGTAACTTCTGATGGTGGGACTCCTATGTTTATCAAAATGGGAGTCCTGGACTCCTAGCTTTAAAATCCTAGCGTGACGTCTGAATTGACATGTGATGGAATGTTCATTGGGAGCAGATGTCTGAAGAGACACATAAAGGTACATGCTGGAAAAAAAAATATTGAAGTCTGAAGTATGTGATCAAATTATGCTGAGTTATAGTGGATCTCTAAAGTTGCACACAATGAATTGTAGAAATGTGATAATGTGATGGAAGGTGTAATTGAAGTGAATATGATATGTCTGATACATTATGAAATTCTGAGAGAGCGATATCTGTTAGGTGAAGTTTTAGTTTGCAACATGGAGAGAATGTTGACATGCCTCTTTGTTACTTTTATGTACTGTGACTGAAATTTCTTTGGATGTAAGGCCAGGTTCTATACTTTTTAACCAATATTGCACCCATCAATCTTACACCAAACTAAAGGACAAACATTAATAAATTGTCTAGTGTAGATGCATCATTGAAGTGAATGAAAGTATATACTTTCACTCACTTCACTGACACATGCTGCACTAGACAATCTCGTCAAACGTACTCTACCACACCGTAAACATATGTCATAACAACACATGCAACAGATACAACATTTATGCTGAATATGACACTGGCTACATGTGTACATATAATATGCAATTATATCTTTTAGCCAGTCTGCACACCTGTATCTGGATTGTTATCCTTTTCACCTTTTCAACACTGAGCATTTTTGCGGTGGCACCTTTTAAGCATTGAAAACCTATGTGGATTAGCTTTCACTATTGAAAACTATCCACAAAGTAATTTTTAAACATTGAATATTGTTCCAAGGACAGGCTTGTGAAGTGGAGATCGATCCACCAAAGAAGTATTTTTTCCATACAAACTCAGGTTAATTCGCCCATGTATTTCACAGATGCGAAAGATTGGACAATGGTATTATTGGAAAAGCTCTTTCAGTGACATTATCAAATATGTGACAGTGTGACCAATGGCAATGAAAAGAGTAGTTTCTAAAATCAAAGAAACCCCTTAAACCATAATTACAGTTCACCATTAGCAGTTTATTAAATTGGAATGGAAATAATTGGAGCATTATAAGTCAAGGAAAGAGGTAATTGCAATCTTGTTATGTTTTATTGTGCCAGAGAAATGTAAAAGAAAAATACACCTTCATAGTAATATTATGTCATGTGTTACAAAGAGAATATGTTGGAGGTGGTATTGTCATGTGATTCTTTTTGTAATTTCCAACATCATTCAATGGAAATGACATGAGTCAGGTGTCATTCTGGTTGAATGTTCAGTTCATATAATCACATGGCATTGATTCATTTGCTTTACGGCTGCAGTGTGCATGACTGAAGTATGATGAATTTTTGTAATGCAGAGAAGCTATTATTTCAGATGACATGTACAGTTTAGTGACGTTAAATGCTGCTTCCATTGACACACAATAAATAGATCTTTTATCATAGTACATAAATGTAAAGACGATATTGAACTATACCAAATAGGTACCATTGAAACAAACTTCTTGTGTGCTCTTTACATTTTATGCCCGTGCATTAAACTAGGCAGAAATATTGCATTAAGGTGAAGTTTCTTCCTAAAATTCTAAAAATGAATTTCAACTCTGGTCACATTTATTTTCATACATTACAATATATTTTCAGGTAACAGACACATCCTGGTTTTCATGGACTGTTTGACAAAACGGTTGAAGGTCGAGTGAGTCCCTGATAAATCAACAATTGCAGTGCTACATATGTTGACAAAATTCCTTTCCACCCACTGTGTCCCAAATATATCCATTATGAATTGGGGAAGAAAATTCTGCAATAGACTAAATGATTTGTTTTACACCAATATGGGACTTGATCACCAAAATACCATCCACAGACTTGAGGTCAAACTTACATATACAACAAAACATTGTGTGGCATGAACACGCAGTATGTAAATGACCGCTCCAATATCTGGGATATGCTCTTGCCACCTATTTTGTTTGCCTATAGGTCAGTGGAGCATGCTTTTAAACAGAAAATGCATTTTTTCCTTTTTTGTGGCAGACTATGCTCGAAGAACCTTATCAAAGGTAGGGGTTTGTGGAAACAAAACAACAACCTTCTTGAATACACTAAATATGTAACTGGAGTTAAAAATTGCATTTAGAGCATATAATTACAATATGCTTCATTAGAATATGTTAAAAAATTTCAAAATATGTCAAACACTGACATAAAACAGATTATCAGACTCGTTCATTCTACTTTTTTATTTGCAATTCATGGCTAAACCAGTTTTTATCCGTTGTATAAGAAAAATAAAAGAGCTTAAACATGAACAAGAACTCCTGCATGAAATACGGAATTTTAGAGAATAGAACGTCTGCTGAAAATGTTGACTTAGAGTTATTTGATTCAAGCAAGAATGAATTAGACAAGATAGGTAGTGTCAACTTCAAGAAAGTCTTATTTGATCAAATCAAATGGGAGGAGCGGAGGGGGGCGGGAGACAAGTAGATAATGTTTTGTTTATGAATTTATGTGATATAATCTATTACAATAGTTAAAGATGAAACTTAAATTATAACAAATCAGTTCTCTGTTATTAGAGAAGTTTGGCTTAAATGAAATAAATTTATTTAATTGATGGATTATATATTGGGCAAAATATAATGATTATTTATAATTATTTATGATATAACTGAAGAATCTGGTATCTTTTTCTTAATTCATTTTGAAAAAGCTTTTGATTCTGTCTCATGGAAATTCATTGATAATGTCCTAGCCTTTATTTCAGCCTTTATTTGACTGATGAGAAGAGAAAATGTAAAACGTGGTTTGTAATATCTTTTCAGGTGTTCCTCAGAATGGCTTATATCGAAATATTACAGTAGTTGCAGAGACTGTAGAAAAAAAGAAAGTGCAAATGATAATCTTTTCGCTAGCTTGGGTTACAAAAGTATTATTAAAAAAGTTATTGCTGTGTATACTATTTACCCTGTAAACATCAATCATGATTACATATGGGAAACAAATAGAAGCCAGGGTGATGAATAAACACATCTGGCAGCAAGCAATAAACACTTTGCTTAAACTTACCGACAGGATATCAAATACAAAGGTTATTTTATTACAAAGCAAGCCAACCCTGGAAACTGACAGTGGATTCTTTTAAGTGTGCCGATTTTTTTAATGAAATCGGCCAAAATAAAGAAGCCAACTTTGGTGCCTTTGTATTCTTTTAAATGTGCCTATTGTTTTTATTGTTTTTACAAAGTCGGTTGACATTCGTAAACGTGTGCGTGACGGGCATCGTTTTGTTTATCGTTTCCACCACATACAGTTGCTCTTTTCAATTAAGTGTATATCCTTTTTCAAATTGCATTTTTTCTTGATTATTTTCACGTGGTCACCTACGTTAAAATTAGATATAAAAAAAAATTGTGTCTATTACCTACTGCTTGCAGTCTAATGCAGATGCTTCTGATGGAGTCATTTTAATGCTGCGATGCCACGAATGATTATACTGGTCCACGTTCTCTGGTAAAAATTGTTGTGTATCGGTTGATATTATCATTGGTAAATCTATTCTTCATGCAATTTTTTTTAGAGTTCTGTTAAATTCCTCCACCATGGCAGCCTTAACCTGATTCTTCATGCTGTACTGGTCAATATTATATGTTTGAAGCCAGTCTGAAATGTTTTTGTTATAAACTTCACTACCATAATCTACTCATAATATTTTTGATTTGCGCGCACCTACCACTTTATAAAACACCTCAACGATATACTTTCCCTGTTTGTTTTTCACAAGAACCCAGGTGTATTTACCAAACATGTTGGTGACTGTTAGCATGTATTTTAAACGATCGGTGTACGCACAGTAATCTTTCATGTCGGCGATAACAGCAGACCATATGTCGTGTAGTGTAAAAGCAATGACTCTGCGACGTGAAAAGTGTTTACGAGCAGGTTTGTGAAGTTCTTCCGCTAACAGCTTTGACACATCAGTTACACCAGCATCTAGCAACCTAGTTTCTTGCGTCATGCCAACATCGAGCTTATGTTCAGTTCCTGCGATTCCAAGTATCAAAGCTCTGTTCACTCACATCACTACCGGCAAACCTTAAAACCACCGATTTTTTTTCTATCCGAAGGTCTTCACGGCTCGTGCCCAGATAGCAGTGTCTGTAGTACATTTTTTGTAATACAGATGTTACCGCACTTGCCTTCTACTCAAAGAATAGAAAATACAAGTCCAGTATTTCTTATAAGAAATTGGGTTTATTGTGCACGAGGTTGGTAAATGGAGATAAATACATTTCTCCTGTTTTCTTGCACACTGCTAATACAATAAAAATACATTTACTACAACCATTAATAACAATACCGTCATCAGTGCATTATTGTTCTGCATGTATACATTGATTCAGTTTACAGTGCATTCAATACGAATGACTTATTACCCCATATATTTATTAATTATCCAGCTAGAGAGATAGTGGACCAAATAAATCTAAACACAAAACAATCAGTGTGTAGCGCAAAAGTAGAGAGCAGACACAGACAAGCATATGAACAGAATGATAGGCTCAGAAAAGAATATGCAGGTTGATAACCTATTAAAGATACTAAAATACATCAAAAATACATTTCAGAGAAATATACAGAGTACATATAAACAAACCTGTTACATTAACTGTATTATCAATCTATTTACCTTATCATATGGGAGAAAGGTCAGGTCACATTTTCCTAGAAGCAAAAGAATCATTAAGCACTTTTCTTACTGCAGTCCCATGACCAGCACACTTCACAAGCTCAAATGGAATGACCACCACTAATATGTTGTTCATGCTATGTTGTTTATACAGACAAGTAGCAAACTAACCAATCAGAAAGTTACTTACCTCTTGTCATATAATAGAACAATTCAGCATGAGCAATAATCAGGGTAGCTTCATTGCACAGAGTGAACAAAACTCGAAAAGTTAATCATGTTTCAAGGTTGCCTAATTGACTAAACATGTGTAAAATGAGAATAACATAATAATTGCAACTGATGATTTTATTTCACTTATCAATGAACGTTAATTACATAAAATGATAAAATACCTACTTCTGCCTAATTAAAATAGGAATATATAAAATTATAAAATATATGATCCTGCTACACCGAGAGGCAGACTAAGTTGTAGGCAGCGGTGACAACTCTGTTGCAGATGACGCTTTACTAGTCATGATATGAAATTGTTTGGAACCACACACCTCACACATCGATTTAACTATGAGGCGAGTATTTCTGGTGGTTACCTCCATGGGTCTATATTCTACGTTCATGTTTTGCACTTGAGACACAACGAGTTCCTGTTTGTGTTAGATCTTATACGCCTACTAAAATAGTATGGTTTGAGGCTGAAATTATTGCTCATTTCCGGACATACTGTTTATTGCTGAAGCTGTATCTCTGCTTGATATAAGAAATTCAAAATTATCTACACGTACTGGCGTTAATGTTCTGCGGAAAGACCCAGTGCAAGCAATATCGGGCCAAGTAGTTTTGCTAAAAATGTTTTGACGAACTTAATGTCACGTTAGCAATGGAACCACCAGTGGTTCTAGATCCACTTTGTTTCTTTTTATTATCTCGCTTTTTACTCTTTGGCTTTGTTATTGTGCATAAAAGTAGTTTAGAGGTCTTCCGAAATCATTTTCTGCTAGACGATTACGTTTATTTTTCCACTAAGCACGTCAAGTGTCGTAGATCGATCTGGGGTTAACCAAGGCGTACCACAAAATAACCCGCATCAGGATTACCAATAGTCCATCGAATCTCAATATTGTCTGGGGAATCTTTGAGACGTTCGGAATGTTTGGAAATGAAAATGAATACAACGACGCGAAATGATGCAAAGACACCTGCGTGCTGATCTATGCCCTAGTATTTTTGCATCGCCTTGACGGACATCATGTAAGGACGTGAGTAAATTCTCGTGGCAGCAGCAAAATTACACAAAAGTTCTTGTTCTGGATATTGTGTAGAATTTAGACGAACGTGAATATGACATAAACTCAAAATATCGAAAATGTGATTATTTCCTGTTTGATTTTCACGCCGTGCAGCTGGAAAAAAATGTCACAACATGTACCTTGGAAGCTTGCTGCCTAGTCTTGTAGCCACTCTCCAGGACGTCGTTTGCTGAGAACAGGCAAACTGCTGCATGTGAATTCGGTTTTCCTTAATGTAGAGTTTATTTATCAATCTGGCAAGCGTGGATGCTAACTCTAGCATGTGAGCAGATGAAGGTGTAACTTTGGACATCCATAATGCTAGACACACATCGGTATACTGACCATCCGCTACAGCTCCAACTCCTATCTTGCATATGTACTGTGCAGGAGAATCTCTCTCACACGAGTGGTCTTGACGCCTCTAAACACTGTTCGTACATCACAGCATATACCAAATATGCCAAAAAGGGGAAGCATCATGAGAATTTCATGACTAGAATGGGTGAGAGTGTGCCGTGAGGCAAACCCCACATTGTACTTACCTTCACGCGCCAAAGCAGCATTAGCGGCTGTAACGTTATCATCATTAGCTACAGCAGCCGCTGAAAGCATTTTTGTCGTGGCATCAAATTTAGTACTTGTTCCAGCAACAGTATTAGTGTCCCTGTACCACCACATGTTTGTTGCACAAGATCGCATGTAACCGTTGCTGAACCTGATTAAAGTAAGCGTAGTACTGACCTGTGGTAAATAACATTAATTTGTTCCACGGTTTGATTCTCCATCTGGTACTGCGCTGACTTGAATAGTGCGCATCTGTTGTTATGCAGCGTGATCTAGGATCCTGCAACATGATCTCCAGCAGCTACTAACGTCTGGATTTAAAATTATGTAAAATGTGTATAAAACATGAAATAGAGGGAACACATAAATCCTTAAAACATGAATATTATTCGATGTATAAATAACGTTCCTTCAAAATGTCAAAGATTTTCTGGAGTGTCACATATTTATATAATATATTGAAGCAGTTAGCATTAAACTACTTTTGTCTCAGGTTGGAAATCAACATGCTGAAGAAGAATGTGTTCCACTGTAAGTGGACACTGGCAGTGCACACATCCCATACGAGATTCACCTCTTTGTTGTTTTGGAGTTTAAGGCCATTTCTCAGTGCATGATAGGCTATACATGGCAGTCGGTATAACTGGTGGAGGAAAAGCTACTGGCAAGCTTTCTCGCATACCGATGGCCGAGCCTGAGACTCGCAGCCGTGCGGACAGAGGTGAGATGGCGAGCAGTTTAGACCACTCAGGCCACCATGGGCCACAGATTCACCCTTGAAATGGTATGTACAAGTCAACTATATGTGTCCAATTCGCACAATACCACCTCGTCTCTCTGATGACATGTGCCTAGGCAAAAACCACACGGAATACGTTCCCAGTACGTTTTATGCCAATATTCTTTGTGTATAACATCGGAATGTAGATGAAAAGCACTTGCCTCTACAGATCACTCCAATCTCACCCTGTCTGTGTGAATTTGGATCTACCAGTGTGGTTATGTAAGGTAGCTTGCCAGTAGCTTCCCGTTTGTCAGTGGTACTTTCGGGGTCTCCCCTAACCAGACACACTGGCCACAATGTATGGGATGTTATATGCTATAAATGATGCTGACTCCCAAAATCACAATGATATATTCTTATAATGAAAAATGAAATTTTGAGATTCACAAATGTTGATATTTATGTTAAATCAATTACATTGGCTGAGATGGAGATGTTCTGTAAATTATAAGGCCAACGACGGACTCTGTGTGTGTGTGTGTGTGGACACGGAACAAATTAGAATGTAGTGTCATAAATGAAAGTGTATGCCTGTATCATTACCTAGATATTATCGATATCTTCATTTAATCATTGTTCAGTAAATCTTGTGAAAACACGGCTGCTGAAGATATCCATGGATGTACAGAATCTATGTTCGTTCAATCTACGTCTGAATTATAATGACATCTGAAGTGCGAAGACTGTTCTACAAAGAACATGAAAAGATTTACATAAATCATTTGGCCTTTTTTCTGAAGATGTAGGTCACAAATAATATGGCAATTGTATGATATTGAAAACTACGTTGTACTGAATGTTGTGACAGTGGGTTTATTGTATTGTGTTAATACTCATTTAACACAGTGTACTTATCCATAAACTGAAACACTGCTCAACAGCTGTAAGCTAGAACAGTGTAATTCACATCTGTTTTAAATGTGCTATCCTGGCATAATAATAATAAAGATAATAATAATAATTATCTTTATCAGTGACATTGGCCATTGGCCCTCAATTACATGCTAGTTATTAAAAGTATGGTACAACCACAAAGCATGACAATTGTAGGATTAACACACTGATTCGCTCATTGTTAAAGATTTTTCTAGATAAAGTGAAATTATTTAGGACGTTAATATTGTTATTGATTCTCGTGATAAAGTTATAAAACGATGTTATTTGCGTTAAATAAATGTATGCAGGTACAAAGGCCTTTCTCAAATTATCATACATAGGACATTTAATAGCAAAGTGGAATTGTTCTATATCTCCACAAAAGGGCACAATATTTCAACAAATTTCCTATATTTGCCATTATGGGAAAGCTTCCATTTCTGAAGATGCATTGCAAGCCGACACTATGATTCAAATAATCTATTTCGTATTGACAAATCAGATTGTTTCTAATCTTATTATAAAATCGTAATCTAATCATTGAAAATACCTCTTCATTTAGTTCTTGTTGAAAAATAACTTTACAACATTGTTTAAATATAATGAAAAAGAGTTTCTTATCACCCACCCCTTGATTAGCACAACTTCTCCCATTCTGTATGAAAACAGTAGATTCGTAACTTTATTTACCGAACACTGACAGTGTTCGCCCCATGTCAATTGTAGGTTATAACAATGTTTTGGGAATCTATCATCAGTCATCTTTAATAATTTTAACTAGTACTTAAAAGAAATTTTATGTCTTGCTACTGGCATAGGCATTCTACCCAACTCATTATAGATGAAACTGTTTGGATTGTGTTTTGTGATGCCAATAATTCATTTGCAAAATGACATCTACAGCTTCGAAGTCCATTGCTTTGTAGAAATTCCAGACTTCCGACCCATAATTCAAAATTGGTGATATTTTAGTATCAAATATATGGAATAGAGTTTTTGTAGACAGATTACCAAACTGATTAAGTCTTATCTTCAAACTATAAAGTGATTTTGCCACTTGTGTTGCTAGCATTTTTTGGCACATATACCATGAGCTTTTAGAAGAGAATACACAGACAAATATATCCGAAATAAGATACTGTCTCTATCAAACAATCACGAGAACACCAGCTTTCATATCTTCTCAAATATCCCTCTTTTCCAGATTTATCTTTAATTTCCAGATAGTGCATTGTTCTTTTAGTTTATTTAGAATTCTTTGAAGATAAGTAACAGTTTTGGCAAAGGCAACCAAGTCATCCTCATAAAATAGTGCAAATAAATTAACACGCAATAGAGTTACTACGTTATTCTGGCCAGAAATATGCGTCATTCAATCAAAATAAAAATAATAAAATAAAATAGTTGATAAAACACAACCTTGCCTTACCCGACTGGGCAGTCAAATACTTCTGTCAAGCCTTTGGGCGTTTTCACACAATCTTTGACGTTTACATATGCGCCTTTTAGCATCAGCATTTTACTACTATCTTCGTTTACTAATCTGTGATAAAGTAAGCTCCTGTCAATACGGTCAAACAACATTTTTTCATAATCAACAAAAACGGCATAAAACTACCATTTTTATGTCTTCAAATATTTACATATCAATTATTTAAATATCAATGTGCTTAGGGTAAATATATTATCTACAGTGGACAGTCGACTTCTGAAACCAGCCTGTTGTTCAACTAAAATAGCATTTTTCTCGATCCAATTTTCTAGTCTCATTTAAAGTGGGGATAAATATTTTGCTGAGTACTGGTAAAAGGCTAATCCCTCTATAATTTTCAGGCATATTTATATTCACCTTTTTGTGTATGGGTGTGATAATATCAGCGGACCAACACATTGGGAAGTATCCAAAATCAAATAATATATTGAACATAGATACTAATATAGGTACCATAATATTTCCAGTTGCCTTAAAAAATCACTTGAAAGCCATCAATTCCACCTTCTTTGCCCGACTTTAGACTTTTTATAGCATGTTGCACTCCTGGTGAAGTTATTTTACCGTCTAGATTTTCTTGGCGAATATTAGCTATTTCGTTTAATCTAAAATTTTGGTCCCTCTCATACTGTCTATTAAATAACTCGGAAAAGTACTGGTACCAGCCTATGATGTTAATTATTCCATGCGTGGTGCGTGGACATCATAATAGCGTCAAGAAGCGTTTCGAATCTTGATCTGAATGTGCTTTTTTAAGACTTGCCTTTTCAGTTTCTCTGTAAAGGTTTTCTGTAGTGCCTATATCAAGCCAAATTATCTGCCGTATTATTATTATTTCTGAAGATTCTAAGTGCATCAAGTGCATGTTATTTTGCTCCTTTACAGTCTGGATCACACCAAAGTTGTATGTTGACCGAAAATAGATGATTTCTTGTATTAATATCATATCGACAGACTTTCATTGTCTGTGCCGATTCAAATATGCCCTCCATGAAAGAATTCAGAATAGTATCAAGTTGATTTTGTTCAATTATTGTAAGTATTGTATTAGATCTTTCTGATAGCTATTAGAATATATATATATATATATATATGTGTGTGTGTGTGTGTGTGTGTGTGTGTTTCTTACAAGGAAATTAATCGACTTCTACTGTCTGTAAATCTACTACCCAGCTGTTATGTATCTATGATCGGAGTTGTGGGTGGTTTTCCATCTCCCCAAATGTTTGCTTTTAATAATTAGCTGGAGAATGACCCCATCAACGTCGACTTAGCATGACTCCAGTGTACTCCTCACACTAGACAAGAACTGTCACTAATGATTAATAGGTGCCATCATCAGAGGATGCAACAATACAACTTGGTATTAAACTGTGTCAGTTAGAACTACTGACATACATTAAACATAATACAAGAGCAGCATTTATGCATTGTGCATCAGATATATTTAGTTCCTGTTTAATACCATTTATCTGTAAATTCTGAGTAAACCGTTCATATTTACTTTTCTTAGAAAGAAATTTACAGTTAGCAAAAACTTAAATGGCCAGATCTTTCAATCAAAGCTGAGAGAAAGGTATTTTCATGAGAGTTTCCTTAGTTTCATGAGAGTGTCCTTTTTTCGAGGTATTATATTTGACGATTTTTTTGTTCATAAAAAATAAAATACATTTTACATATTTTATATCTGAAAAAAATCTGATACAGATTTAAATCAACATAATTATTTAGCGTGTCTTTAAATTAGTGAAAATAAAGCAACATAAATATTGGATAGATAGTAATGAAAATTAAACTGACTACCCAAAATGCCGTTCTTCCTGTTAACCGAAGCATATGGGAAAATTGTTCCTTAGTTTATCAAAAATAAGTCAACTACTTATGAATGTAGTAGAACAAATACTTTATACCAAACGTATGCAATCACTTAAAGAATACATACTTTCTGAGAGTACACATCGACATGCCCACTCCCTCCTCGACTTAATTCTAATTATAATTTAAATACATGCATTTAAAATATAATATCATAATATCTGACCCATGCGTTTCAGATTCAACTGAAAACATAAATACACACAAGTACACTACATTCTGTATTAGCTGAACAGTAAAGATGAACAGTGCGAATAAAAACATGATGAATGAAAAATATTATTAACTTTCCCAATCAACATTTTGCTTAACTAAATATTCTTGTATTATTTGTTTGTGTGTGTGTGTGTGTGTGTGTGTGTGTGTGTGTTTCTGTGTGTGTGAATGCATCCACTAGGGGTGAAAGACTGAGAGTCAAAAATCACCTTAGTGTCAGAATTGTTTAGTCAGAACGAAGCCCATGTGAATTTACATCGTGTCAGGCAAAACCTGATACCCAAGCCTGAGGAGATTTGAAAATGTCAGGATGCTATAAGTGGCCCAAGGCCTGATAGAAGAGGTGTTTAAAGACGAAATCAAAAAGAAGCAAGAAGAGGGGACCGAGAAGTACAGGCTTCAGAAACAACAGAAAGAACAGCAGCAGCAACAACAATAGCAGGAGACAGACAGAGTTTTTGTGGGCTGCCGTGTGGACACGAAAGAGTTCTCCTTCTCCTTCTCCTTCCGCATATGCAGTCCCTATCCTGTGGGAAAGCCTGCAGCTAGACGGGGAAGCAATCTTAGACGATAAGAGATTGTCATAACCCCACAATAAAACAGAACTTTTCAGGGCTACCCCCAACAATCGAGAAAATGGATAGTAGTCAGATTACCAAAATATTTGTCTGCCTTTGTGCATTAGTAGGTTTTAAAAAAATAGAAGTGTGCCTATAAACACTTCTAGTTTTTGTTTTATGCCGACAGGATAGAAGTGTGCCTATAAACAGTTCGTCTCCAGAAGTGTTAGATAGTCTGTGTTTTTTTTATATGTATGAGTGGTAATAAAGTGTGTTTGTAGGTAAAAAGTGAATGTGAGTGTTTTTCTTAGGTTCGCGCGTTACATGTTGTTGATGGTGGGGTGAGTATTGTTAGTTTTTGTATCAGAGACATGTTTTCCTTTACGTCCGTGCTTCAGACATATAAAAGTAGCGTTCATCAGTCTGGCTACCCAAGGATACGAGCAACGACAAGGGAAACAGGACCATGGCAACAACTGCCACGCTAAAAGGCGAGTCCTTAAGAAACAGAACTCGTAAGGATACCAGCACCAACAAGGAAGCAGGACTATGGCAACACGGACCAAGCTGAAAGGCGAGTCCTAAAAGGAAAATGACCACAAACACAAGGAAATGAGAGAACCGTTACCAACAAAAGGGGGTACACAGAGCCGCAGTTAGTCACCAACAGGGCCAAGCAACAAAAGAACACAATTAAGGGCTTAAGCAACAATGTAGAATTATAAACTCTGTACATAGCATGCGATAGATTCAAACAGCACTACCCTATCACCGCTCAACAAAACTACTAAAAACACAAACCAATAAAAGCACCCACTCACACACTCTAATTAACACAGCCACAAAACACTAACTAACAAATAACCTACTAAAAACTAACAACTAATTAGGGGAATAAATATATATACCAAACAGAACAGAAAGTGCTATCCCTGGATTCTACAGAAGAATGCTTGATAATAGTAGGCAGAATTAATAATTTAATACAAATAATATTATCATACATTTTAAAGAATTTTAATTCGTACCCTACGGAGATTCGAACCCAGGTCCGCGAGAAAACGGCACCGATCGCCTTGCCTGCACACACCAGCCCATATTCCGTCACGACTAAGCACGCATCACCAAAAAATGATGGCACTGAATCGGTGTTATATGAACTCGTGTGTAGCAGACACACTCGCATGACAACCTAGTAATTAATTCTCATATATATATATATATATATATATATATATATATATATATATATATATATATATATATATATATATATATATATATATATATATATATATATGGGTATCAATGTATATATATATATATATATATATATATATATATATATATATATATATATATATATATATATGTGTGTGTGTGTGTGTGTGTGTGTGTGTGTGTGTGTGTGTGTGTGTGTGTGTACATGCTCTTTTACTCTTCCGTCTACCCCACCCAACCTCTAAGCATGCCACCACTAACAAACAAAAAGGGCACAATATCGATTCTAAATTGACGAGTGACTGAAATAATCAAATCTGGACTAGGAAGACACAAGACAAGTAAGGAACAACTGGGGAGTGCAGACAAGGGAGACCAGGAAGGGACTGGAAATTCCTCCAATATCCGAACAAGAACCAGGACTTCCGTAAGCAGAACAAGGCAGGACCATAACCTCCATAGGGCAAGCACTAGCCCTCCAAAGCCGGAAGAATGGACAAGAAGGACCTGTACCTCCACAGGGCAAGCACTAGCCCTCCAAATAAAAATAATAAACCCAAACCCTGTCCCTCCCCTAGGGCAAGCACTCGCCCACACAAGAGCAAGCTCTGGCTCATTCCCACCTACCCGTGCAAGCTCTGGCACAAAATTGGGCAAGCACTGGCCCACCTCTCCGTGCAAGCACTGGCACACATCTGGGCAAGCTCTGGCCCACCGGACAAGCAAACAAAGCAAGGCAACGAGTGACTAATTCACCTCGTAAGAAGGTGTTTTTGTCGTAAACTCCAAGCCACAAGGCCCACAACTCTACTCACTTTCCCCTCCTACTCTCATACCCCTCTTTCACAACCCTCTCTTCACCCTCCCCTTTCCACCAACAAAAGGGCCCAAAACAGGTGCTAGGGAAAACACACTAGCAAACACCTGGGTGGAATCCTGAAAGCAACAAGCCCGTGTTGCAAAAGACCTTAAAGAATAAGCCTTCAACCAAACTCTCCTTTCCACCCACCCTCTTCTAACATCCAAACTAACAAAAGGGCCCAAAACAGGTGCTAGGAAAAACAAACTAGCAACACCTGGTTGGAATCCTTCGTACAAGAAGCCTGTGTGATACAAAGATTTTTCATCATAAGCCCTTCTCCATCTCTCTTCCATGCCACCCTCAACTCCTACTAACACAAGGGGACTAAAACAGGTGCTCGGAAAAACATACTAGCAAACACCTGGTTGGAATCCTAGCAACAGCAAGCCTCTGTTGTTGACAGATTTTCCATCAAAAATCCCCTTCTCCCACCCTCCTCTCCCTTCCTTCCCCCACTACCTTATCTATACAAGAGGCACTTCTATTGGCAATCGAAGGCGTCATTCGATAAAACCACTACATATAACTACCTTGATCCTTTGGACCCTCCGCCATCAAAAACAACAACTAAGACTAACGATGCGTGACCCCAAAATCACAGGGGTTGCTGACACCCAGCTGATTGGTATAATTTTTACAATGGAAGTACAGTTAGTACACAAAATTCCAACTACATAAAAATAAGATTATGCAATCTTCAACTCAGAACTTAAATCAATTGCACAGGTGGCTTACACAATACTGGGGATAGGGAACGTCCACTAGAACAACTGGACAGAATTTAACATACAATCCCCGTACAGTCGGTCCGGGCGTTTTGGAGCGTGGACAACATCAACGGTCAGCGGTTGGTGTCCCCCGTCGGGTCCCCTTCCTCCTTTCCACCTTCTGACAGGCAATTGAAAAGTACGGATATCGTACATAAACGCGGTGTTTTTGTTGCATCATTACAAAAACACCGACCAATTAAAAAGCTCAGTCATTGAGCATAAACTAGTCGCAAAAGCTCTAAGTTAGCGTAGGCGACTTTAATAATTGTCAATCAATCAGCCTGGCTACCGAGCTTTCACTGATTAACTTCAAGAATGAGCAGAATTTCAAAACTTCTTGAACTCTAAATGCGTCTCGAGTATGCCAGACGCATCCTGGATGAGCTGGCCATGGAGGCCATAGCAGAAGCAGCAAAGATTGAAGAAGAAGAGGAGAAGGAAAAGAAAGAAGAGGAGAGGGAAAAGAAGAGAGAGATCCTGCTTCACATCATACTTAGGCCTCTGTGTGAGGTGAAGCCTGAGATGAGGACGCCAACGCCACCACATCAGCCACAGGCACAACCACTATCACCAGTACCAATAGCCGCTGTCTCCCAGATGGAAAACTGGGAGGAAGAGTTGGAGAGACAGCGGCAAGAGTGGGAGCCGCAGCGTCGGCAGGAGATAAGGAGACTTCATCATCCCCAGGTGCAGTATAAAAGACAGTGTGTGTGTGTGTGTGTGTGTGTGTGTGTGTGTGTGTGTGTGTGTGTGTGTAATTTGGATTTTTAACATAGCCTTAAGAATTGTTCAGTCTTATCACTGAAATGTTTGCAGTGTGGCAGTTTATAGTGATGTATAAAACTGGGGCATCATGCCCCAAACATGTAGCATGATATCCCACCCAGTCACATTATCCTGACACCAGTCCAACCAGTCCTAACACTAACCTTAATGCTGAGCAGCAAGCGAGGCAGCTGCTAGTACCAATCTTATAAGTCTATGGTATGACTCAGCCGGGATTCGAACCCTAGACCTCTCGCATCCAAGATGGATGCTCTAACCACTTAGGCCACCGGAATTGTCAAAGTGAAAATATAGAAAGGACTTACAGTATTGTGAATTAAATTGCAATTAGTCCAAACAGTTATATCACAAGTCCAAAAGTAAAGAATATACCAAATGAATTCCAGTGATGTTCTGAATGAATTCCAATCTTGAAAGTGCTGATATACCAACAACCTGGAATAGCATTGAATAGTGTTGATGTGCTAACATCTTGATGAATCACAATGATGTAATCCAAAATGTCTGTTTTAGATTCGTTTGTGTATTTACATTAATAAATATTGCATGCATTCCTTGGTGATTTTTAGTTTCATATTTTTTCTCCTTGTTTCAGAATTATGATACAATTCTTTATACATCTTATATCTTTTGGTTATTCTAAAGCATTTCATTATAAATTATTATAATGTAAATCTGGTTTCAGTTTTAGACATAATCCAGACTACATGTGTAGTTATCGAATATATACATTCACTGTTTTCATTTATTTATTGTTCTATTATTATTAGTTTTGTGTTTCAGCATTCACTGTAAATCTATTATTGATTTCCTGTACATTGTATCTACTACATCTGGTAAAGATAACAAGAATCTATGAGTTACTTGCAATTAACACGCATGAAGGTGCTATATCATCTTATAGCACATCTAGTCTAGCTAACAAGGAATATTCTGTATTGCTGTAACAACACTTCAATGCAAGATGTGAAATACACGGGTAAGAATGTTAAACAAGGACCAAAATGAGTCTCCATTATACAAATATTTTTTGGGTTTCTTTAAAAAGGCTTGTTTGTAAGCATGTTAGTGTACAAAATGCTGAAAGTGTTGATATGAGTTGCAGGATGGATATTTCTCATAACAAGTTTTATGAGCGTTATTTAGTCATAACTGTTGCACAGGGATGTATACTGTCACCTACACTCTTCAACATTTTCCTGGAAAGTATCATGGAGGATGCCTTGAATGACCACAAGGGCACTGTCAGCATTGGAGGAAGAACAATCACCAACCTTCGCTTCGCAGATGGTATTGATTGTTTAGCAGGAGATGAAAAAGAACTGGCTGACTTGGTTGAGCGCCTCGACACAACCTCCACAGCATATGGTATGGAGATTAGCGCCAAAAATAACCAAACTGATGACAAACACCACCAAGAGCATCAGTTTAGAAATAAAGTTCAGTGGACAGAAGCTGGAAAGAGTCACGATCTTCAAGTACTTGGGATCAATTATCACAGATGAGAGCTCCAAACCAGAACTAATTTGCAGGATTGCCAAGACAACAGCAGCAATAACAAGGTTGAGACCAGTATGGAAAGATACCAACATTGCCTTTGGTTCCAAAATAAGGCTGTTGCGCTCGATTGTCATATCCATCTTTCTGTATGCTTGTGAAACATGGACGCTCACATTAGATCTAGAAGGAAAGATTCAAACCTTCGAAATGAGATGCTACCATAAGATCTTGGGCATCTCATACATCGACCATGTAACCAACTAAGAAGTCCACAAAAGGATCCATCGAGCCATCGGATCCTATGAAGACCTCTTGACCACTGTAAATGTATAAACTGAAGTGGTACGGTCGTTTGTCAAGATCATTTGGACTGGCAAAAACAACCTTGCAAGGCATAGCGCGAGGATGCAGAAGAAGAGGCAGACAGAAAAAGAGGTGGGAAGACAACAGGCATGGGATTTGGAGATTCCCCAAGGGCAGTAGAGAACAGGGAAAGATGAAGAGAATTGGTTGGGTGGTGGGGGTGTGGGTGTGTGTGTTGGTGTGTGTGTAATTTAGTTCTTTAACGTAGCTTAAACAATTTTTCAGTCATATCGCTACGATGTCTGCAGTGTTACAGTTTTTTATACACATTATCCTGACAGCAGGAAGAGCTGACACTAGCTTCTTAACGCCGAGCGCCAAGAGAGGCGGCTGTTAGTACCATTTTAAAAAGTCTTTGGAATGACTCGGCCGGGGTTCGAACCCGAGACCTCCCGCATCCGAGGTGGACGCTCTACCACAAGGCCACCGGAACGGTCCAAATTGGATGTAAAGCAAGCGACCTCTTGGATTAGGGGATGATGATGATGATGATGATGATGATGATGATGATGATGATAATGAATACAATTGATACAATATACATGTACCTAGAAAATACTTTGTAAGATTGAACTTCACCACCTATCTTAAAATTAACTTGAAACTGTGATGAAAGTGGAAAAAAATCCCACCCTAATTATCTTGTCCTTTAATTATGCTAACTTCGCCGATAAATAGTTTCAGAAACCTGACACATCTTAAGGTCTCCCTTCTAATATATAAAATACATCATTGTCAAAAACCAATGTCACAAAATTATTTGCTGTCTTATTATTCACGTAGCTTTCCCCGCAAAAGGATTGTAGCAAATGTCCCTATTAACATCCTCCATTATACAAAGGCACACATGGAACTAATACAAAATTACTTGCTTGCTTGCTCACTTGCTTACTTACTTATTTTCAGTCTCCGACGTGTGCGACAATTCGGCCATGTGTACGTCGAATTACAAAAACCAGCCGCTCGGTCTGTTTATATCGATTGACACTTGACACGGTCACGCAATTTCTTGAGAAAGAGCGCAACAAATCAGGATTCCGAATTGATGCGTTATTCCAAGTTGCAGCCCAATATCTCTTTGTGACATGAGTTTAATTTGACGTGGAAGACTTAGCACAAGACTACACAAACAGATTGCTAGATACTGGAGAAAAACCATTTAAGTGTGAAGTGTGTGATAAAATGTTTGCTCATAGGCCTAATGGAACTTTTAAACAGCACATCAATTCTGGGGTTGAATTGTCCAGAGACCTCTCTTGGAAAAGGCACATAGACAAGATAGTGAAAAAAGGGAACTGTAACCTTGGTTTCCTGCGCCGCAACCTCCAAATCAACAGTGAAGAAGAAAAAAGCGCAGCATATTTCACTCTGGTTCGACCAGGTTTTGAGTATTGCTCGATTGTGTGGAACCCACATAATAAAGATCTAATAAATAAGATAGAGATGGTTCAGAGGAGAGCTGGTAGATTCACCACAAATAAATATTGTAACACTAGCAGTGTCAGTGCAATGTTGAACCATCTCCAGTGGGAATCACTCGAATCCAGGCGAATCAAGGCCCAGCTGACCATGTTGTACAAGATTGCGAAGAACCTAGTGGACATACCAGCGGACGAATACCTGACCCTGGCACATAACCAGACTAGGGCAAACCACAGGAAAAAGTTCCAATTAAAGTCAGCATCGACAATTTGTTACAAGTTTAGCTTCTTCCCATGCACAATAGGGACTTGGAATAAATTACCAGCAATAATTGCAGAAGCTCCTGACTTGGTATCTCACAAGCAGGAGCTTTCCAAAATCACATTTTAATGAACTAGTCAGCTACAAGTAAGACCTAGTGATTCTCAGGGCTATGCCGGTTGAGGTTTCATATCTCATCGCCGCTACGGTAGCCGGATTTTTCTGAGTATGAAGGAACGAAAACGTACACTGACACTCTTTTACTTATTTCTGCCTTTCCTGTCACTACTCTTCTGACTGTCCTATCACTTCCTTCTTTTCTTTATCTTTGATCACGCACCACCCGTTGCTTAATAGTCAAGTGTGACTGCGTCAACGTATTTATAGACATAGACATAGACATGAGCATTCATGCTGGAGGAAAACCATTTAAGTGTGAAGTGTGTGATAAAATGTTTACTTGTAGTGGAAGCATAAAAGAGCACATGCGCATCCATACCGGAAAAAGCAATTTAAGTGTGAAGTATGTGATGAAAGCTTTGCTCGGAATGGAAGTTTGAAACAGCACATGAGGATTCATACTGGAGAAAAACCATTTAAGTGTGAAGTATGTGATGAAAGTTTTGCTCAGAATGGAAATTTAAAACAGCACATGCGCATTCATACTGGATAAAAGCCATTTAAGTATGAAGTATGTGATGAAAGCTTTTCTCAGAATGGAAATTTAAAACAGCACTTCAGGATTCATACTGGAGAAAAACCGTTTAAGTGTGAGGTATGTGACGAAAGCTTTACTCAGAATGGATATTTAAAAGAGCACATGAGGAAACGTAGTGTACATCAATGGCCTCATGACTTTCATCAATGGAAATCTCATATGATTTCACAACGTTGTCAACCTTGTCAAAAATAATTTGTTTGATATTATTGTTCCTTGTTCCTTGTTACTTGTTACTTGAATAAAAAATGTATTTTGAAAAAAATGTGTCTGTCTTTTGTTTAAAAAAAAACACACTGTGAATATATGCTCTTTGACTTTCTCTCTATCCCTCACCATGACATGATCTATCATAACATTCCGACAATAAAACCCAGTAGGCATGTTTTCTATCGCACGTAATCCTAATTTAAATGCCTTTTATTCAGTACAATTGGACTTGCTTATCGCGCAAGGTGAAGAATTCACCTTATTATTAACAATTTCACTATTTAAATACTAAGCTTAACTCTAGTTAATACACCGCTTATTCAATAACATTGGACTGGGTTTTAAACAACAATGTAGCTTAACATAAATAACTGTGTACTATAAACGGCAATTAACACTGCAAGCACATGGCTGCAGCTGCAGGGGGTCACTCCCCAGAACAAAGGAACAAGGAAAATTGACCATAGACTAGACAAACTACACAACACACACATCGCGCAAGGTAAAGAAATCATTTTATAATAAACAATACTAATATTTACATTAATTTAATTTAATACAAACTTAATCCTAGGTTAAAATGCCGTTTATTCAATAAAATAGGACTTGCTTATCGCCCAAGGTAAAGAATTAACTTTATTATTAACAATTCCTCTAATTAAATACTAAACTTAATTCTAGTTCATACACCGCTTAATCGACAATATACTCTTCAATATTTAATCTAGGTATCACTTTCATTAATTGTAACATACCCTACAGTTCATCCACATAGGATTGTAACACTATACAGTATTCGGCGAAGAAGTAGGTCAAAACCCCCGCAAGCCAATTGTATACACCCATCAATGAGTCATCTTATTACTGATATAAGACTTGTTACTAAACCCCTACTCGAATACATGCATATCGAAGTATAAGGTATGGAATTTCTAGTTTCCCACACTAAAGTACTTGTCGTAGATCAGCGCTAAAGACGTACTAAAACAACCTTATAGATGCGATATTGGACATAGGGTTAGGGGATATATACGGTCTAATCAGAACTGAGAATTTACTATACCCAACATTCTCCACCTCAGAAATAAACCCAAAATAATAAAACAACCCAATCCTTATACTTCAAACCCCAATTTACCTCACCTATAGATAAAATAAGGAATGGATAAAAGATAAACCAAACATACAGAACTACAAATACAAATTTTTTATTCTTTTTATTTATAAAAAAAAATAAAAAAATAAAAAAATAAAAAATACACTAATCTACCAACATCACTAACACACGGACGGACACTACTAGACTGAACAACTGCAGAAAGGATCAACAACTTGCCAATTCGAAAAGATATGAAAAACTACACAACACAATTTGCCTGACAAGCATCAAAGCAAGGGGCAGTCCAGGACGCACTAAAAGGATAAATATTTATAACAGAAGAAGCTAATAAAGAAGACACCAATTCTACGCCATTGGAGTCTACCACCAATTGATAAACATAAACGGGAAAATGTACACAGAAAAGATGTACATTACCACTCAATCGCAACTAGCCACTTCAGAAGACGTACATTGCCACCCATCAACAACTCGCCAGTTTGAAAATATCAACAACTTGCCAATTCGAAAAGATATAAATAACTACACGACACAATTTGCCAGACAAGCATCAAAGCAAGGGGCAGTCCAGGCCGCACTACCTGCTACCCCACAAACCCCCCACCAACCCCACCGGACAAGCATAGCATACCCCGGACAAGCGTACGGACACCACCGGACAAGCACAGCATACCCCGGACAAGCGTACGAACAATAATAAAGGCAAGTGGCAGTCCAGGGAGGCCTACCTGCTGCCACACAAACCCCCATCCCCACCGGACAAGCATAGCATACCCAAGTACGGACAAACTCAAAGGCAAGGGGCAGTCCAGGAAGCTCTACCTGCTGCCCCACAAAACCCTACCGGACAAGCACAGCGAATCCATATCGAGCGGCAATTAATCCTCGCAAGAAGGAGATATTGCAGAGCACAGCTCGACATGGACAACCAAGGGTCTTCAATTTGGCTCATGAAGACCCGACACAAACCAACCATGATCCTTTCGAGCCTCGTCAAAAAAAGAAAAAAAAAATATCCAAACACATTCACCAATTACGGATAATTATTAGGAAGGGCACACCTCCCTCCAGATTGGGAAAGAATTTCGGAAAACGGACACGTACACTATGTACACAAAATTCAAATTTAATCTATACCCAGCACACCAAATTCATAATTCAACAAACCTTGATAAATTACACAGGTGACTTACACAATACTGGCATAGGACAGTCCACTAGTACAACTGGACTACATTTGACACTAAAACCGGCCCTGCCGTTGGGCCGGGGCGCCTTGTGGCTGCTATTGGTTGTGCCTTGGATGGCTGTCCCCTTGGCTCTTTCGTAACGTTTCTGCGCTGCCTCCCTTCCGGGTCTCTTTCCGCCTCTGCCTCGTTACGGACGTGTCTGCTCGCTGCTGCGTATGTGAACTGAAAGCAGACTAGGGGGTTATGATGGCACCATACTCATATCCCCCAGGAGGACGTGAGGGCACAATACTCACACCTCGAAGGGCCAAGCCTAGGGCTCTGAGAGGCAGTGGTGGCACCATACCCACACCTCCGAGGGCCCAACCTAGGGCTATAACCAGTCGCGAAGCACAGAGTGCATATGCAACTATAATTCTTCAGTCAGTCAGTCAGTCTGGCCATCCACTGTTGACTCGTCAACCTATGAACATGCCTTCCAGACTAGCTAAACTGAACGAAGCTTACGTCCATTTACATCGTGTCAGGCTAAACCTGATACCTAAACCTGAAGAGATAGAGAATGTCAGGATGTTATCCATAGCCCAAGACCTGATAGAAGAGGTCTTTAGAGAGGAAATTAAGAAAGAACAAGAAGAATGGACTGAGAAGTACAGACTTCAGAAGCAGAGAGAACAGCAACAACAACAGCAGCAACAGGAGCAGCAGCAGCAGCAAGAACCAGACAGAGGTTTTGTCGACTGCCGAGTGGACACCAAGGAATTCTCTTTCTCTTTCCGCAGAAGCAGGCCGTATCGTATAGGAAAGCCTGCTGCCAGACGGGGACGCAATCTTAGACAGTAAAAAAAGATTGCCATCACTCTCCGTCAACAACAGCAGCCCTTTTCAGGGCTACCCAATACTCTCGAAAAGACATACTCATTCAATTTGCCAAAACTTTTAAAATTTTAAAAAATAAATAGAAGTGTGTCTATAAGCACTTACTTTCTTTTGTCAGTTAAAAAAAATCCACCCTTTGTTTTCTCTGTCTTGTCTAATCTTGCATGTCTGTGTTTGTAAGTAAAAAAGTAAAAAAGTCAACGTGAGTGCTTCTTTTAGGTCCGCGCGTTTCATGTAATGGTATGTTTGGGTGTTAGGGGATGCTTACCTTCACGTCCGTGCTTCAAGTATATAAAGCGGCACAATCGTCAGTCTAGTTACCCGTCGTTGACTAGTCAACTTAAAAATGAGCAGCAGACTGCAAAAACTGTTGGAACTCCAAATGCACCTGGAGTATGCCAGGCGTCTTTTAGACGAACTGACTAGGGAGGCTATAGAGGAGAAAGACAGGATAGAAGAGGAGGAGAAGGAAAAGAAAGAAAAGGAGAAGGAAAGGATCCTGCCTCACCTCTTCATGAGACCTCAGTGTGAGGTGAAGCCTGAGGTGAGGACGCCTCCACAACCAGGACCAGCACGACCACCTCAACCACAGCCTCTGCCACCAATACCAAGATCCACTGTCCCCCAGAGAGAAACCTGGGAGGAGGAGGCATGGGAGGAATTGGAAAGACAGAGACAAGAGTGGGAGCCTCGTCGTTAGCAGCGACATCCCAGGATGTGGAATAGAAGAAGGAGGGAACAAGTGTTCACTATACCAGAGACAGAAGACTGGGAGAGTGAATCCAATCAACCTCCCTCTGCGCTCCCAAGCACACGCATCAATTGGGAGCAGGACTGGAGCCAGCGATGCGTGTGTGGTGCCCGCTTTGGAAGGTGCCAGCATTAAACATGTGCAATTGGAGTTCTAAAAAACAGCCCTTCTCAGGGCTAGCCAGATCTCTGGAAAAGAGAGACTATTCAATTTGCCAATTCGTGTGAATGTAGTGTAGTGTGACTATAAACACTCACTCCTTTACTGATGCGTATGTGTGTGTGTGTGTGTGTGTGTGTGTGTGTGTGTGTGTGTGTGTGTGTGTGTGTGTGTTTGCATGGGCGTTCGTTGGTGAGGATAGTATATTTGTGTGTTTTATGCTGGCTCGTTCGTTTTTTTGGATAGTGTATGGGTGCATTTTTTTTCTTCTCTTCCCTTCTGTGTGGATAGTAGATATGTCTGCTTTTTCTTCTCATCTCGTTTGTGTGGATAGTAGATATGTGTGTTTTTTCTTCTCGTCTCGTTTGTGTGGATAGTAATTATGGTGTGTTTTTTTCTTCTCATCCCGTTTGTGTGAATAGTAATTATGGTGTGTTTTTCTTCTCTTCCTTCGTTGGTGAGGATAGTAGATATGTGGGTTTTTTTTGCGTTCTCCTTCGTTAGTGTAAATAGTATATCATATGTGAAGTGACTGACAAGAATGTTTTCGTTCACGTCCGTGCTCCACGGACATAAAGCAGATCTAACCATAAAGAAAAAACCAAGGGTCTTCAATTTGACTCATGAAGTCCCGACACAAACCATCCATGATCCTTTCGACCCCTAGTCAAAATAATAATAATAATAATAAAAAAATAATATCCAAACACATTCACCAATTACGGATAATTATTAGGAAGGGCACACCTCCCTCCAGATTGGGAAAGAATTTCGGAAAACGGACACGTACACTATGTACACAAAATTCAAATTTAATCTATACCCAACACACCAAATTCATAATTCAATAAACCTTGATAAATTACAGGTGACTTACACAATACTGGCATAGGACAGTCCACTAGTACAACTGGACTACATTTGACACTTAAACCGGTCCTGCCGTTGGGCCGGGGCGCCTTGTGGCTGGAATTGGATGTGCCTCGGATGGCTGTCCCCTTGGCTCTTTCGTGCCGTTTCTGCGCTGCCTCCCTTCCGGGTCTCTTTCCGCATCTGCCTCGTTACGGACGTGTCTGCTCGCTGCTGGGCATATGAACTGAAAGCAAACTAGGGGGTATGATGGCACCATACTCATATCCCCCAGGAGGACGTGAGGGCACAATACTCACACCTCGAAGGGCCCAGCCTAGGGATCTGAGAGGCAGTGGTGGCACCATACCCACACCTCCGAGGGCCCAGCCTAGGGCTATAACCAGTCGCGAAGCACAGCGTGCATATGCAACTATAATCCTTCAGTCAGTCAGTCATTCGCGCCATTGAACACTGAATAGTCTGCCATGGCAAGTAACTGGGAACGAATGCTCAGAT
>JAECUM010050076.1:0-10236 GCA_016617855.1 Megalonaias nervosa | reverse complement strand
AATTGTATTTGTTCGAAAAATAAAGGTTCCTACAAAATCTCAAAACACGAGTTCAGTAACTTCAAACCGAAGCCTCTAACCGATCGAGATTCCTCTAATTTGGTTAGCTTATTTAGTTATTTTATTTTTGACGCGCGTGTTTTGAGTTTTTGTAGCGTATTTATTTACTCGCCAAACACTTACTCGTAGTCGTCACCCTCTCTGCTGCTGTAATTAAATCATTAATGTATCAATATGGAATCTCACACAGCTAGATTAGCTCGAGAGCGACTAGAGGCAATTAAAAAATATCTACCCGTCCGTGATTCTGTTAAGCAGCAACAACAAGCGCGCCAGGAATCCCAAGTGGAATTTGTAGAAGGTGCAGAATAATTATTTAAGCCTGTTACAGAGGCTACATAAGGTCTTTTTCCCAAAGCTAAACAAATCTGAAATAATTAATAAATTTTCTGAATCTAGTATTGAATTAATAAAAAGAGCTAAACATGTAGGTGAGTTGGCCGCTCTTGCCGTATCAGATTTTGAAAACCGAGGTAGATTTTTTAAACCCGAGTACGCTAAAAAAAAAAAACCTATAAGTCATGATAATTGGTATAGATCGTTATTTCGCATATATTACAATGTTAATCAGGTTCGAAGCAACGACCCAATATGGATCAAGAATCAGAGAATCAATAAATTAATATTATGATGAGTTACGAAAAATGCAACAACGGCCACCAAAACGAATAATAAAACCAAAACAACCAGTACCAAAACCGTCATCGACGCTTGTAAGTAATCTCACGGATAAATTTACCCCTGAAGGTATTGCCGCCATCAAGGATCCAAACCAGACAGTGAGTATCGCCAAATATGGATTTAATGAAAAAGAAAAATATGTAAAACCCGAATATTTTAAAAATATACAACGCGCCAATTGGGTTTCAAGTGTATATCGTATTGCTAATAATATTGCGCGTATCAAACAAGGCGACGAAAATTTTGCTAAATTTAAACAATAAGTAGAACAAGAAACAACTAGTCCAGAAGAAACACAATAAATACAGGAACAAGAATACCAACCATTGCTGGAACGAGATTTCGAATTAGAACAACTAGAACGAGAACAAGAACTAGAACAACAACGACAACGATTAAAGCAAGAACGAGAACAACAACAACAATAACAACAAGAGCAAGAATGACAAAAACAACTAAAAGGAGGAAAAAATGTAGCAGAACGATTGAAACGAGAACAAAAACAAGAACGATTACAAGAAATAGAAAAACGAATACAAGCAATACAAGAACGAGAAGATGAACTAAAAACTTATTTAGAAAAACAACACCGATTAATGTTGGGAAAAAAAACAACAAGAGAAGAACGAGAAGAAATAAAAAGATCATCACTACCTTTCAAAACAGAACTAGAAGAACTGCAAGAACAAGAAAAAAGATTAGAACAAAAAAAAAAAAAAAAAAAAAAAAAAAAAAATTAAAACACGCTCCAGGCTCAACTGGAAGTGGTATCGGTGGTTTTACTACTTGTCCGGACAAAGTTGTCGCCGACGTAGACAGACTTGAAGTTCTCTTGGGAGGAAAACGCGCCGGTAATAACTCCCCGGAAATCATCAACGAGGCAACCGCAATTTGTCAGCGATTATTTACAGGAGGTATCATGGATGTTAATGTTTACCGGGCTCTCATCGACGAAATCGTCGACGATTATTACCATAGTGATTAAGCAGTTAGATGCAATAACTAAAAATAAGATGATCATACACAACACTCAACGTGCCCCGGTCATGGTTAGTGTGATGAATTCGCGATTACCAGTATACAAAAAAAATCTACGGTGATGGACTCGGTGATGTTATTTAAGGTTTATTCAGAATGTTAGCACCAAAAGTAATACCGATTACAAAACAATTGGGCATGAAAGCCATCGACGTTGTTCGTGATAAAGGTATTGGTGCTGTTGGTAATATTGCCGGTAAAGCACTTTTAACAATCAAGGATAGATTAGCACAATTAATACGCAGACCGCAAGCTGTCCGACCTCAGCCAGTAAAATTACCCAGTACTGAGGTTATGCCTGCAAATGTCAGTAAAATAATAAATCAGGCAGCAAATAAAAAATTAGCAGAGTTGGCTGGTGTACCCTTGTCAGAAAAAGAAAAAAATATAACTGCAAGTTTGATAGCTGGAAGTGGTCTTCGTGTTAGAAAAACACAATAATAATAAAGATGTTCAAACGTATATCTGATCCTGCATTCGACATGGACGCACCAGTACTCAAGGATGATTCTGTGCGTGATTATCAGTATTATTCTTATTACGCACGCGAACCAAATCAGCGAGGAAGAATAGATTACATGTTCAGGATTCAAGCAGATATTTCTTACCTGCTGAGGCATTTATTGATGTAGAAGGTGAAATTTTAAAAACAGATAATACCAATTATGCCGCTGACGTTAGAGTTGGTTTTGTCAATAACGGTATTATTGCGTTGTTTGACAAGGCCGAGTACGTCATCGACGGAGTATACATTGAAACAATTCATAACGACGTCGACGTTGCCACGACAGTACTTAACCTTGCAAGATATTCCGATGATTATTCAAGATCAGCTGGTTCATCAATGATGTTTGCCAAGGACACTTCTGACTTTCCTGACAACAGGCAGCATCTTTTGGTACAATTAACACAAAATAGTTAGACTGATCCACAACCAGCTGGAATGATACCCCGACCCGGCGCTGCATTTTCGACGTTATGGAGCATCAATCCAGAATTTAACTTAGGATTTTCAGCACGTCGATCAATGCTGAAAGGTGACAATAGAAGATTCTTATGTGTAATTCCACTGTCACATATTTTTGGATTCTGCAGAAATGTTAGAAAGGTTATTTTCGGAACCAAGCACACAGCTGTACTTGTAAGAAGAGCTACCGATGATGATGCAATCTGGCCCTCTGCTGGTGATACAGGTAAAGTAGCACTGACAAAACTTTCGTTGTGGATGCCAACAATGGTACCATCAATCGCTGAAGAACAACGTCTGCTTGCTTTCATGAGTCAGGGCGGCAAATCAACGTTAGCATGGTTGACGATGACCACATATAGTACTCAAATCAACATTAATGGGGTATTTACATGGAAAATAGCATCACAGCAAGGTATTTTTGCACAACGACATATATTTGTTGCGTTCCAAAACACTGCACGATTAAACTCACAAGAACGTACCGCAATGATATTTGACCAACTTGGCGTTAATGAAGTGTCACTGAGGATAAATGCACATCAAGAACCCTCCGAGAGTATAATATTAAATTTTGAGTATAATCAGGTACCACGTGCATATCATCGTTTGATGACATTTATGGGACGTGATCAAAATGTTGATTCTGGTTTGCAAATATCACAGCTAGATTTTACAACGCTGTATCCGATCTATTACTTTTCGCTAGAACACTTTGATTTATTCAGGCATTCTATCGTTGATATACTCTTTCGGGCTCTTGTAACACGAGGAGGTATTGACAATTACAGAGCCGTCGAGGTTATACTCAGCGATAAAACAATGTTGTTTGACGGTGTTGGTGGCCGCATGAGAGTCATTGATGCCCCCGTAGAAAAAATGTAAATGTTTTCCAAACATGTAAATGTTTTCCAAGTATGTAATTTAATTAGATCACTCATGATGTTATAATTGTCATACACGCACGTCAGTGTTACTTTGACTCCTGGTCAAATTCAAAAACTGCAGTCAGCGTCAAAAAATAATTGTGGGACAAAAATATCACTGAAGCGAGAACAAATCACGGGTGGCACAAATAAACTATCATTGAGAGAACGTCAACTTAGGAACTTCAATAAAGCCAAACAATCAAAAACCGGTATACGGCTTGATCTCTCCGCGAGCGCCATCAGCGACATCGCTAAGACGGGTGGAATATTTCCAGTTCTTGCTAGGTTATCGGCAATAATCGCCGCTGCAGCTGCAGCTGTTGCAAAAGTCGCTGCGTTGGGTGCTGTTGGAACTGCTGCTGGAATGGCATTAAAGAAAGCAACAGGACAAGGAATAAAAACATCTAAAGAAAAGGAAAGGGTCTAAGACTTCCAGGAACTCCTCCGAGTTATGGAAAGGGTCTAAGATTTAATATTTCCCATGTCAAATTTTGATTTACTCGACGCCGCTAAACAATTAAACATTAAAAATTGCAGAGGTGCTTTTATGCGTGATCAGTTGCCCTTAAATCCAAACACGATTGAAACCGGTATTATTAATCTTGATGGTCAAAGGGGACCAGACACTCATTGGGTTGCATACGCGATTGATCCACGTGGAATTGTTTACTTTGACTCGTATGGGTTGGCGCCACCAAAAGAATTTTTAAAATACGTCAGCGGCAATCAAAACACTCCAGTGTGGTATTCAACGTTACCAATACAAGCATTAACAGATCCGCCAATATGTGGCCGTGAAGTACTCGCTGTGCTCGACGCCGTGTCAAAATTCTCAATGCCACCTCATAAAGTCGTGCACGAGTATACATCGTCGTCCAAAGTTTTAAACATGTATTAAAGTATAATGGAAGACATTCACGGAAGATCAGCTAAGACTAAAGCCCAACAAACAGTTGATTTATCTAAGTATGCAACTCTTTGGTCATCTCAGGAATGAAATTGATCTTGTAAATCTTGCAAGCGCAGATAGCAATGAAGTCGTTATTCTTCAGGATAAACAAGGACGATTAAAATCAAATAATATCCAGTTAACAGACATCCTTGTACGAATTACAAACGCGCTCAAAGACAGCATTGTTATATTTGATGAAATCGGTAGAATACAAGACTCTGGAAATTCAATCAACAATTATGCTAAGAAAACCGGCGATGCGTTCACTGATACATTGTCATTAATCGAAACAAATTTACTGGCCTTGGAAATCCGTCCGAGGGCACTAACGCTGCAACAAAAAAATACGTCGATGATCAAGAATCCAAGTTCATATCAGTTAACGATGGTATGATGCGTGCATTTCTCGACTTGAACAACAATGGAATTAATAATCTCCGAACACCAGAATCAGATTTCGACGCTGCAACAAAAACAAATACATCGACGATAGCAACATCCAGATGACGACATCGTTAACGATAATCAATGATGGAATGATTGCATTTAGAACTGAATTTTCTAATCACGTACAAACGTTTTTGAATTTTCGTAGAAACATAAACAGAGCTATTAATGATTTTTTTGGAACTCCAGCAGTTGTTGACGTAAAACTCTCCAAAATTAACACAAGACTAGAAGATATTGTCAGTGGAATTCCTGATATAGTTAAAAAAAACCAAACTAATCTTATTAAAATTCCTTCAGATCGTCAACGTGGTATACACAGTATCATCAGGATCATCAACATGGTCACAGCAAAATAACACTATCAAACATACCGCGGAAGTTACTGGTGTGTACAGGCTGTCCGTGTTCAGCTCTGCAAAATTTTGGGTTTTTATCACGAATTCATGGCATCATTCAACTGATGATTTTTCTGGAACTGTGTCTATTGTGTTAAATAAAGATTGCGAAGAAATATTTATACTGGAACCATCTGATAGAAAATTAACTGCAGAGTCTTACTGGTGGTGTCTGGAATTTCTCGCTGAAACACCTCAATTAATTACTTAATAAAAATATAATGATCGATGCTAACCAATATAGGTACAATCAAGTATATGGGTGGCGGACCTAAATAAAAGATATCATTGACGAGTACATAACAAAAGTTAAAAAAATATCGCCGACGTGTAGTCGTCATTGATGTAGTTGTATATTCGACGTCTGCGCTCATCGCTGGAACTGGCGTATTTCTATCGACAGTAACGATGGTATCGCCTGCGGTTGCAACAATCTGTGTTTCATCAGCGACAACAATCGCTGGTGTTTTTAATATCATCGCAAAGAAGCTAGCCACATGTACAAACGCAAAATTACACGAGTACATAATAAAACTACACGCGGCAATGATAGCATACTCCAAAATGTCATCGTTGATTTCGTTGTATCTCAGTGATGGTAGAATATCCGCTGATGAGTTCGCAGATATAATGAAAACTTACAATGATGTATTTGACAAAAAAAGAAGATCCTATTCGATACTTGGATCTAGAATTAATGAGGCGTGATAATCATTAATTTGAAATCAGGGGTTTAGAATAATAATGTCGGAGTTACTACAACAGATAGTCACTAATATAACACCGTTGAAAACCACAATGGTATCAGTAAGTTCACCCAACCCTGAATTCAGCGTGGTTTTTCCAACTGCGATTCCAGCGAAAGAAATAGCGCTAGCACAATTACGAGTTTATTATAGCTGACCAAACATTAGATCAGAGCCGTTTGGTGGGTTGCAACCAAATAATTCACTGGTATTTGCAAATAAAAATAAACCGGACGGAACTCCCGACTGGCAAGTTGTAAGTATACCCACGGGCAGTTATGAAATAGAACAGATCAACGATGAATTCCAGCGCAGAATCAAATCTATCACCGGAAAAGAATCCAAAATAGCTATCACTGTTCATGAGCCAGCTTTGTCGACCACGACTGAAATAAATTCGGCCGACTACGCCGTCGATATATATCAGTCATCGATTAGAACTGTGTTAGGGTGGCCAGAAACTCCACCTGTTTATACAGGACGACCAGAACCAAAACGATCTGATTATGTTACAGATAAGAGCACATTTATAAAACTTCCAGAATATCGAAAAGATGAACTTTGGTTACTTAATTTTGGTAGAGAAATTTTTGATTCTCCTGACGGTGGATTTGTTCCATTTTATTACTGTTTTATATTTGATCAGGACACAGAAGACGGTAAACATTTTCATTACTCGACGAAGAACGTATTCAAAAAATCACAGACAAAATTAAATCCCAGCACAAACAAGGAATCGATGATTTGAGAAATTTATTTATTTCTATGACGCAACATTATAACGATGATACAAAGCAACATATCATTGAAACAATACAACACTTAAATCAACTTGCGGCGGATTATGAAATTCACAACAAACAAATAATCCATGAAATGATTACCAAGGGCGACAAACGCTCATGGGATAGTCGAACCCAACTTATGTTTAATTCGTACAGTTATGAAAATCTCAGAAAGGTATTTCTCGACCATTATAAAATAACCGAACAACAATTACCAACATTTGTATTACCTGCATTTAATCCTGCCGAGCTAAAAAAAAATCAGCCAATGATATCATCATTGAATATTTTCCAAAAATACTTGCCGCATGGAGAAAAGTAAATCCGCCAGCAAACATTCTTAGACATAATAACAATCCGTACTCGGAAGGTCGTCATATCTCGCCGGGTATTGTAATATAATATCGACGATCGCGGTCAACCTTGTTTGTGACGTCATTGATGGCATCTATCAAGTAGACCTTGAAAAATCCAGTCAGGCCCAGCAAGGATATATTTTATATTCGTTTACACCGCAAGTCTCGCCAGGATCTTTAATTGTATCAGAACCAAGTAATCCTGTTTATCTGAGATGTTATTGTCGCGAATACATTTTAAAGTTACTGACCAAACCGGACACTTGTTGGATTTGAGAGAAGAATCACTAGATATAAATCTGCATGTGATATCGTAATGAAAACAAAATGAAAACAAAAAAATAAATCTGTCAAATAAATTATCTGATTCTGAGTAAAATATTATTCTGAATAAATATTATTACTCTGAATCTGAATAACAATAAATATTTTTTTACTGTAGTCAGAAATGAATTATCCCTCTTGACAGAGTCAATGTTTTTGTTTAGCTGGTATCACAGTCACTGGTGACAGCGCTTTCACTTTCACAATCATCACCGACTTCACAAGCATACATAATCTCCCTCAACTGTCTTATACAAGCATTCACAATCTTTTTTGTTTTGTATTCGTGAGACAATTCTGATCAAATTTTTTCAGTTTCGTGTGCGATGGGGACAAATAGTTTAACCTGCGTATCTTTAACTATTGCTAAGGATTGTAACATTACTTGCTGAATCAACTTTATGAATCTATAATCAGCTGGTAATGTGTAATGATTCAAAATCACACATAATTTTTTCAGGATTAAGTTCATCAGATATTTTTGTACCGTCATGTTGTGATGTTTCAATTGCAGAAATAATACCATTAATATTTTTCATGATTCATTATATAATGATATTTATTTAAAATAAAAATAAAAATATTTTTGAATAAAAAAATAAAAATATTTCTGAATCAGAATAAAAATATTTCTGAATCAGAATAAAAATAAAATAATAAAATATTTCTGAATATAAATAAAAGTAATAAATATTTCTGAATATAAAAATATTTTTGAATATAAAAATAAAATAATAAAATATTTCTGAATATAAAATTATTTCTGAATATGAAAATAAAAACAATAAAATATTTCTGAATATAAAAATATTTCTATAAAATAAAAATAATAAAATATTTCTGAATATAAAAATATTTCTGAATCAAAATAAAATTATTTATGAATATAAAAATAAAAATATTCAGAATAAAAAAAAACAAAAAATAAACAGTAGCGACAAGCGGTTACCATTCCACGGGCTCCCTTCATTGCCAGTTAAATCCTTCACCTTGAGTCCTTCCATTGATGCCTTTCTTATGGCACCCTAAGATTTGTTTTTTCGTTAAGGTCTTTCTTATGGCCCACAGGCCCCCATGAGGATTTTTCTTTTGGCGACATTCTTTCTGAATGTCCTTGTATGGGGTATACCCTTCAGTGAGGTTGAGAGCTCACATTATTGCTACTGTTTATTTTTGAGGGCTTTCATGTACACCCCCATATCAAACCCCGGGAAGAGTGCAAAACAGCACTCACGACGTTGTTCAACGTGGTGAGGAGGTATACATGGGGCAGTACAAATTGGCAATACCGCCCGTCCATCGACAATGTGTCAGTCCCGGGGATAGAACTCTAGACCTTGAGTATGAGAATTCGCCAATCTAACACTGCACCACAGACTCATACTTACAAATATACATTTCGGAAATTATTATGAAATTACCTATGCTGAATAAATAAAATGCAGTGTGGATTTTATTTTAATTTCTAAAATAAATCTGCCGGATGTCGTTTGCAAACAGCTAACACACAGATGTCGCGTGACCTACTAAACGGTTAAAAGATGAAAATATCCTTCTCTGTTACAAATTATACTGATCCACTGAAAGCTAATTACCACACGGACAATTAAGTTACTGAATATAACACAAAAAATAATCGCTGCAGTAACGCAATATTACTCAGTAACAAGCAGGACAACTGCTCAATTATTCTACCAGAGAGGACAGAGTTATCTCCCTTCATGTATGTGATATTTAAATATTATTCGCTGATCATATTTATTTGAAAATGCCGATTTGGTTATATTATCTGCGACATATTTTACTGAATTCGGGTGAATATCAAAATATTTTCCAGCTGCATTTATTGATTGAAATATTATTTCTTCGCAAGTCTACATATTCAGGGATTTAATCACCCTGGGAAATTTACTATCTTTTCCAGTACGACCACGTGCAGAATTCTGAGTCTGTTTAATAGCTTGTAAGTTACATAAACAATTATCCTTTGGATCTGAATTAATATGATCGATCACAAGTCCATCTTTGATCAATCCATGAAAACACTCGTACACGAATGTATGAGATAAATAACATTTTTTCCCCAGCACAGAACATGAGATAACTAGTATTAATGACAAAACCAACTGGTTTTTTTCAATCGACAGTTCCTGATTACATCATCTCGAGATGCCTCATAATCCTTGATGATGAGATGCTTCACAAATTAATTTTGTTCCATTTGTTTAATAATATTATTTGTCTAAATCGTTATTTTGAAGATCTGGCGAGATAATCTTCGGCGGTTTTATGGGAGATTCGACTCCATCGGTATTGTTTTTTAATCCTAATACCGTTTAAGCTCTCTGCATTTTTTACCACCACATTGCACCCACAACTGAGTTTCTCCTCTAAACCCAACACCACACCATAAACACGGTATTGGTCCTAGACTCCCTCTTCGAACGCTTTGCATATGATATCCACAGAATTCATTTACGCAAGTTTCGTTACAAGGAACTGAGTAACCGATCACGAGCCACTTGCATTTATTGTTTGTTTGAATCATTATAT
>JAECUM010050075.1:0-29976 GCA_016617855.1 Megalonaias nervosa | reverse complement strand
TTCAATTGTTCTCATGACTGTAGAAAGAATGTTGGTGAGGTACATAACAATGGTGAAAGGGAATAGGAAAACTGAAATTAACAACCTATGAAGTTTATTATTATTATTGTTATTATTATTATTATTATTATTATTATTATTATTATTATTATTATTATTATTTCAAATTGTATACTTAGAACAATAAAGCATTTACTGTTTTTATGTGTGAAGATGTCCTTAGGTGATGTCATGTTATTTGTGATTGCTGAGTTCTTCATATTACTATGTATTAAAAATAATCAAAATAGGCAACAAGAAAATTTTATATCTTACCTTCAAATGATAATTTAAAGGGATACTGCAATTATTATTTATGTTATGATACTGGACATCAATGCTGTTTAACGTGCAAACATTCATGCACACCACCATTTGTATATTTCCAAGAACAAAATTTAAGTCTACTTTGAAAACGGAAATTAACCCCCAATTTGGATGACTGTAGATAAAATCTAGAGCTAATCAAGGTAATAAAAATACATAAAATCCGCCACCAACTTCTGTCACTATAAGCAAATGTGTCAATAATTCTAAACGTCCAAAAGGATTGTGGATTCTAATATATGAGAGTCACTGCCACTCATGTTCGCTTCAATAGCTCCGTTAATAGTGCTTGTAAGGGTCCTTTATCTGATGTCATACCCAAAAAACGGCAACAAATAAATAAATAATATAATATAAAACAAAGTCATGAATTATGATCAATGCATATACAATATACGCAACGAGGAAATGTTGCGTAAAGCAAGTAAACTGGAGTTTAACAGTGACAGGTGTCTGCATTAAACAACAGTAATGATTTTAAAAACAGTCTCTGATTATGAATATAGCATGCACTGCAGTCATATAGTTAATTCATGGTCAATAGGATAAGTAACTTATACTCTCCACGTTAATTTCCAGTAATTATAGCTTTATCCATTATATCGAGTGCATATCAATTCCTCCATCGCTAAATTAAAACCATCGCTATGAATTTAATTTGCTGCAAACATAGATTCGATGTCACGGTCTGAACTAGATCATTATCGAGTGTTTTAACTTCTGAGACGCGCTCATTTCTCTCGTATCAACCTACTTCAAATACTTTTCCATAAGTTGAAAGCGTGCAGCTCTGTTGTATCTGTTGTATTTCTGTCATTTATTCTTTCTATGTACTCTTATAAAACTAATCCCATCTGTACGGATGATTTTTCTACAAAACACATTTCTTCGTAAAAGATGTGGGTCTTCGTCACTCTAATGTTTGCATGGAATCATCAGCTTCCATGGTAAAAGCCGCAGTTCGAATATGTATACATTATTCCTGTGCGCTGTTTACAACCTCATAAACTTCGTCGACAGTTTTCAAAACCTGAATGTTTGACTTTGATTATCTATGTATACCCAAATTTTTGGTAGTACTTTACGGATCAGAAAATTTGTATTTTGACAAGGACTACGGCTCCCTAGAGTTTACTGGAATATTATATTTTTCATAATATGCAGTATTACGCCTTTAAGATTTATTTGTTTTGATGATGTTATTTTAAATGTCTTAATCCTGAAAATTTCATCGCATGTTTGCTGCAGTATTGCAGTACAAATATATAAAACGTGTAATACACATTTGCATAACCTCTAGTTACCTTTAACAGCATTAAACTCATAATTACACATATCTGAGCAAAATTGATATTATATCAACCGACATTTTCCTATACTGTGCATAAAATTAGTGTAATCATATAAAAGATGACCATTACTTGTTAAATGAAATACACTTTTAATTGTTTTGTTCTTTCTAAGCCCCAATATGTTCAAATTTCCGTGTCAGCACTACAAAACGTTTTTTAAACCAGTATACTTTTTTAATTGAACGTAAGTTGTCAGCATTTCCAAAACTGTTTAGTAATTGATCAGTCGTAAAATAAGTGTTCAATTTGTTCTATTCCCTCCTTACAGAATGTGCATTTATCATTATCACTTAAATTTATATTTTTTTTTTTTTAAAAGTGGTTAATAGCAATATTTCCACGTAGAAATCTAAAATTAAAGCTAATCCGATTGATGTCTTTTGTGCAAAGTTTAGCCAAAACAAAAGAGTTGGACCATTCTTTTTCCCCATTGAATGCCCTAGCGGCCTGGACCAAGTTTAATATTTAATGTTTGGCTATTGAATCCTGGTTTTTATCAGAGCTTTATAAATAAATTTTTTATTTGGTGTTACCCTAAGAAGAGTAGATTTCGTAAGCATTACATGTAAACTATTTTCACTTTTAAATAGAAAAACGTTTAACTTTCCTCTTCACTATTATTCTTTAGATAAGGGCAAAGTACTGTACAAAATTATTAGTATGTGCCGCTTGTTTCATTTCATCAAAGCGTAATAGAGATCTTTGTGCATCAAAAAGTTGTTTAATAAGTACAACACCGTTTCTTCTCCACCTTGTGTATGATTTAAAGTTGTCTATAGCTAATTAAGACAATCGTGCGACAAGTAACAGTCAATGGTTTATTTTTCCACTGAGATAAAGCATAGATAACATCACGCAAAATATATTTTAATTGTTTCAGACATTTCTTTTAATTCGGTTTTTCCTAATTTTAATAGCAGTATACCTCCAAATGTTCCAAATATTTCTTGAGAGACCAGTTTTTGCCACAAATAATCTTCGCTTAGCAATAGACGTATAATCCTGGAAAGTTTTATTTAACACATAAATGAGTGCAAGTCAATCATATTTAATCCTTCTTCCTTAAAGGAAGCTATAAGTGTATTTCGTTTTATCCCCTGGATTTGGCACGACAAATAAACTTGAAAATTAATGTATTCAGTTCTTTCTCTATATGAGGTGGAGGACTTGGTAAGGAAGCGAAACGATGAATAAAGTTTGGCAATATCAAGGATTTTATCAAGTACCTTTCCAATAAAGGACACATTTCTTTTGCTCCACCAGCCAAGCAATTCCCTTGCTTCCTTCAACTTCATCCAATATTTAAGTTCAACTATATCCTCCAAATTCAAAGAGACATGTACACACATAAATCTAAAATTGTAAATTTACCTGCTATTATCAATTTCGAGACATATTTTTATTAGAAATTATTTTATTTTTAATCAAAATAGCTTTTGATTTCAAACCATTGCAGTGGACAAAGTAGAACCGTGAAATAATACAAAATCGTGCAGTCAGCATACTGCCCAAATTTAAACTCCACTTCATTATAGAAAATGTCTTTAATATTTGTGTTCTTTTATAGTTACATTGTAAGATGTTGAATTTCTATTATAAATAAGTAGAGTGTTACAGGTCCCCCTGGCGACAACATTTCTTTAAATTGAAACACAGGGATAAATGACAATTATTAATGACACAGCTTGTTGATTACTGCAGAATACTCAAAACCATTGAAAAACAGATTTCCAAAAATTAAACAATTTTAGGGCATTCTCTAAAATATTCCGTTCAACAGAGTTGAAAGCTTTCTCGTAGAAGACCAGATTAATTGTTTTCCTCAAGATACTGCACCAGGTCATACAAATTTCTTATATTTTCACCAATGAATCTCCCTTTAATATAACCCTTTTGACTATAACTAATAATAACATGGAGGACTAGAAGCAATTTATGCCGAAGCAGTCTTGTAAAATTCATCAAGTAGTTAAATTGTTCTCCAATTTTTAATGACTTTTCTGTCTTTATCTTCCTTTGGAATACAAGTAATGATTCCCTGTGACTGAAATTCTTAAAAAAAAGTTATAAATCATATCCAGCAATTAGAGTCCTAAAAAGAAAGCAGCCTAGATGTTTCCAAAAGAATTCGTAGTTTTCAATAGCAAATCCATTTGGACCTGTGCTAGTTTTATTTTTCATATTTTCAGCGCTTAAACCACATATCTCAAACGTTAACGTACCTTCACGAGCTTCTTTAAAAAAACTGAAGTTTTTTTTTTGTGTTTTAATCATGATTAAAAATTGATTCCGAATTTGTAAAGTATTGATTTGCTTTTGTATAGTTTCTCAAAACACTTTTCTGGTGATTCAATACCTAATTTTTGACCCGTTACCCTTGTTCTATCCTCCGTAATTAATGTAATTAATTAATTATTGTTTTGTTCATGTAAGTTCTCTTTTCAGGATCAAGGAAACAGTTTTTTACCAGCCCTGAACACTTTGCTTTAGATCTTCGACAGGCCCTCTGGGTAATGCCTATATCGATAATTTTAGTGTTATTGCTTAGGGATTGGTTTTATAGGCAGGAAAAAATAGATGCGTAGCAATATTTAGAAAAATGCCCCCAGAGATTTTAAGAAATAGTCCAGTTACCTAGTTTTATTGGATTTGCTTGTGGCCAAGTAAATATTCTACTTTCAGGACTGAGAGCTTTCTCATGATCCAGTAAGTCGTGTCACTGCAGAGATCTGGTTTTAGCTACCAGTTTGACTTCTTGAAATATATTCATTAGGAGTTGCATGTCTATGTATGATTAATTTTATTTAAAATGAAAGAATAATAAAGGTATTTTCTTGTTATAATATATATATATATATATATATATATATATATATATATATATATATATATAACTATATATATATATATATATATATAGTTTTTATGTAATTTGTATATTTCTCAATGAAATCTGTAAGACAAAGGAGACTCATACCTTCCAATGGAATGTCTGTATGTTGGTGAGCCTTGAGAGCGCTTAACAGGCTATCAATCTGCATATTTTTACCTGGGCCTAACATTTTGTCCATTTGCTTGTCTCTATTTCAACACTATTCGTCTCCTGCTCTACAACGCTGACTGCTAATACACCTGTAAATTGTATCTGTACCCTTGCGTACTAGCTTTATGTATTCCTATCTCTCTGTCTAAAATGAAAGATTGTACTGGCAAATTGGATTGATATGTACATACAAAAGTAAGCAATGTACTAATAAGCGAACTGTGATGGATATTTGCACCCAGTGATATTTTATTTCTATTTTCAGAGTAGCGTTTCCTAATATTTCGTATTATTCTATTCTGTACACCTTTCCAAATGCACAATACGCCAATTTTTAATGTTTTATTGATTTACATATTTCTCGGTTATCAGACCCGAGATTCGTCTTGTAAAAAAAGCGATCCAAACAGTCTTTCCAATTTGTATTGGATATTGCACATAGTGTTAATTAGGAAAAATTGTACACTTCAATCTGTTGATTGTGTTACGTATAGCGATTTAAATAATTCTACAAGGTAGAGTCAACAAGCATTCAAATGTGCAAAATATAAATTTATTTAAATAAAATATACAATCAAACAAAATGAAAGAATTATAAATAACTTACAGTGAATGAATTCCTAGACTGTAATCCTAATAACCCTAACGTGTACTATCAATTTCTCACTATTCAGAACGTATCCTAAGGTATTGTGAACGAAGCTTCTATAGTGAATATGTGATACCGCGATAACACCAATGAAGTTAACACAGTTATTAATTCCAATGTTTTACTTCAATTTAATCTCATGAACGAAAAATGTCACTGAAGTTTTTGATGTCTCACACAATCCGGTTGAAGTAAATCAAATCACATGTACTTTTACTATAGTGCTAAGAATTAAATTAAAGGATCAACGACTTTAAACATTTAGAAGATGATGCATTATTATACTTGCACGTGTATGTGTGTTTCCTCACCAGCGATATCATCGAATGAGGTAAAAATAAAATTTATATAATGAGTCACAGTTATTCAAATACTCATTACGTGAAATATATTGACTAATTTTTTATGTCCTCTCATTATAGATTATATTGTGCCTTTTATGAATATTTTAAACAAACATGTGAACTTCAGTATTGACTTAAACTCTAACCTGTTCTAAAAATATTAAACCCAGCGTGGTTTATGCTTATGAGCTATGTGACGTCATTATATGACATACCTAATTTGAAGCAAACTGATTTCGATCTCGAGCTCTTACCTCATTTAGAAATTTATAACGCCACTACATGCACACAGAAGGACAGCAAGAATGATATATTGATAAATTGTTATGATGATACGGTGTATATTAAACTTGTCTAAATAATGTCTCAACAAGTAATATAAGGATAAAAGCATTACAGCTTCGTATTGCATATCCTGTCCCTTCTTTGTTAATATACCGACCTATTCGCTGAAAGTGAACAAAGTCATGACACACACAACTAACTACTACACTCAGCTTGTACACGAGATACCGTTTTTTAAGAAAGCATTTGGATAAAGGATTAATTACAAGGCTAAAGAAATGAATAGCAGAATGTCTTATTATAACATCCTAACATAAATCTGGTTTTATAGGATATCAGTCCCACGAAGCATAAATCTTACCTCCAATCTATATGTAAATACAGAGTATATACCATTGTCCCTGTCAAAAGCCCATATATCACTGGACACTAATCTTGCTTCAGTTATGTTCACCTAGAAGAAGTAGATATTTGAAAACTTTATTGCACGAAATGTTATGGTATTGAAAGAAAAATTGTATTAAATAATAACTAAGGTTGCAAGAATTTGAATTGAGTGTGTGGAGCTTGTTGATTATTTTAAAGAGCAGTATTTGGTTGTGCGTGCTATATGGCATCCGATAAATACCTTTGTAAATAAACATATCAAAAGATGTACAGCGAGATAAAAGTGATGAAACTTTACGATATGCACTAAAAGTGTCATCACTGGCAAACCCCCCTATTCTGAAAGTTTACAACTTGAGCTAATAATTCTTTTAAATGAACTAAATTCACAGTGTCGTATGACATATCAAACAGTCAATGAGATTCATGAGCAAGAATAATAAAGGTTAATTTTCCTAAGGTTCATCTGTAAAGTTAGAACAACATGTTTTAGATCGTCTCTCACCCTCCATCTATTTATTTATCATACTTTCCTTCTTATAATTTGCAAAGTTGTTTTTCTTTCTCCTGCAAAACATTTACCAATAATGTCCTAAACTGAGAGGTCAAAAGTTATATTTTGGTAACTGCAGATGCAATGAGATGTTATATTAGCGGGACAACCAACATTGTCTACCTCTAGTAAAATTGGTCATTTGGATCGCACAGAATTATTTCATCTGCATAACCCTCTTATAGGGACTGTTCGTAATGAACAAAAACAAGCAATCCGATTTTGCAGACATGGCACCAATATGACTGAAAAATTTTAAAAGCTACCTTAAAAATCCAAATTACATACACACACAACACAAAGACAAAAACTATAAAATGGCAATAGTACGAAGAGTATATCTTTTCTAGGCATATGAGTGGCCCTGAAAGAAGCCGCTTTGTCTTGTTAACCAAAGACAGTTAATTTATGGGGCATCGCATTGTTCGTTTCTTCCTTAAACTTCGTCTCACAGCGGGACCGTACATCAAGACACTCTTCTGACAGCCTTGCCTCTCCAGATAAATTCTTTCCTAGAAAGCGGTATGTATAATCTTCGTGATAGCACGTTACGATTTCTGATATATTGGGTAGTCCAGGCTGAAGAGCATCCACGAAATTAGGTTAGACGACTCAACGTTTGTCCACATCTTGTCGTGAGAACAGGTAAAGCCATGGTATAAGACGCTGTTATTTATATTCTAAGGGCGGATCGAAACCAATTGACATGTTTCACCAATCCAAAAGTGCGTTACAAAATTCAGAGTGCAGAGTCTCTCTTCCAATCAAATAGAGCTGTGTGTGACCTAACATGCATCATACAGATGCGCTTGCGTCCGTCCACAGTGAATCGATGCAATGTAGTTTTAGCATGGCAGAAACTAAGACGACAATGTCTTGGTGTGCGCCTGCGGTGGATGAGAGGAGTGATGGCAGCTGCCAAAACAATCACAGCCACACATCCAGAACAGAATCATTTGAATTGGGATTTAGTCGATTTTCTTTCCTCTTCACAAGAGTTTGTACCGGTACCAGTACCTTCACCACCTTTTCCTTCCTTATCTCGAGACGATGATTTTAGACAGAGATAGACAGAAGAATTAAAGAATTTTTTTACAACAGCAAAACGAAGCAGAACAATCCTTTTTCATTCAACATCATCAGAAAGAAGAGGAAAGAAGTAAACAAGAAGAAAAGATAAAGTGCGAAGGAGAGAAGAATGACGGTGAAGGTTAAATGTTGACGGTGCTTTTAGACATTCTGGTAGAGTTAAGGTATCTGAGACAAATATATATGACTTTCTTAACTCGACCCAGCAGCAAGAAGATATTCCCGTGCCAAAATTACAACCTAGCCATTCATTACTACCTCTACGTTGACTATCCCTGATATACCAGCAGCAGCAACGATCACTACCAGGCCACCCATAGCAGATGAAAAAGTAGGATTTGACCGCGGCAAGGTAATAGGGCAGTTAAAACCCATCCTGTCAAGTCCAGGAGTTTGTTGAAAAACAAACACCCAACGGTCCTTTTTCCTTTTGTTGAAAAACAAACACCCAACTCTGTAGAAAAGAGGTACTACTCAAAGATTGCCAAATCAAGTAAAACTTATATTCCTTTTCTTCTCATGGTGTTTGAATGATGTATGTGTGTGAGTGTGTGCGTATGGGTCATTATTAAATACATCAAGACAAAGAGACACTTACGTTCTCTTTTTGGTATATTGTCTCTTTTTTTAAATCACAATGAACGTTTCACAACACATCATTAACGTCCATTTTTCTTCTTCTTTCACTCGCTCTCTCTCCGTTTGAATTTCTTCAGGGTCACTGTTTCTTCCTTTGATTCTTCTAGTCCTCTGTTGCTTTACTAGCCTTTCTTGACTAGTATGTGTCCTTCATCCTCGGAAGCAATCTCATCCTCTTGTTTTTTTGTTTTTTTTTTTTGATTGGTTCTCTTTTTTCTTAGGACACTCTGACAATGATAGCAAGTATCTTGACTTTTGTCTCTCTTTAATCCTGTCTGGCTTTGACGTTGCAGACATTCTGTAGCACCATATCATTTCTTCTGACAGATATAGAAAGTATATCGACTTTTATCTCGAAAGGAGGAGGAACAGAGTGTCGTCCTTTCTGAAATAAACTTTCGTATGACTCATCTCAAAGCTCTGACCAGAAGTCGCTCTGTGTCTTCTTGACCGTTTGTGAACTGAATGAATACTGTACCTCTATAAGGGGAGGTTGCGTGTAGAACCTTTTCAAATAACATTTTGCAATTAAGATGAAATGATCGCATTCATTCAGTGAGAGAAAAGAAGTAAATAAGATACCACGACGTGAGATTCAAGAGGATGAGAGAGCCTACTTCCATCTAAACTCGGCTAGTGGCACCATAAGATTGTTACCGCATTCGAGAAACGAAACAAAACGCTCCTCCAGAAAGTTTTCAACTACGGCCTGCAATTTAAGACTCCAAGTCCAAAGTGCCGCTCGTGAATGCAGAAGGTTTCATCACCGATTTGTGGGATTCCTTGTTAACTACACTTAAACGACAATGTCAAGCCAAAGACCACTTGCCACTCTCCATTTACGACAGCAGTTTGAAGTCACCGTTTAGATCGAGGTTTGCAACCTTTCAGAATTTACCTCCTCCAAAAGTCATATGTAAGATTCAAGACGTTCAGCAATCCAACGACCAATTCCATTTAATCGATGACAAAGCTACACTTTACATTACCCACGTTTCCGCTTTGAAAGGGAGCGGACACAGAAAGGTGCTATCAGTTGACGACATTCGCAGCACCAAACGCAGCTTGGTTGCAATTAACAAAGCTCAAGACCAAATGTATTTAGCCCGATCATCGTCGTGGGTGGAACGTATGCAGACAAAAACGACAAAAAATTGAAAATCGTGTGGGAGAACATTTGAAAATCGGACCAAGCCAAACAATGACAAAAAGTAGAAATCCTGTTACAGTTGCCGACCTATCCAAAGACACTGTCTGTGGCATTCTTTAAGTGCACCGCCAGGAAGAAGTCTTGGCTACACGCTACACGTTGAAAGTGTGCCATCAAGTGATGAGCGAACCTCTGGTTTTTCGAGGCCCGGATATCCCAGACGGAGCAAACATTCACCTGTATCATCACGAAGAAAATTTCGTTGTCATTACCAGTACTACCGGCTTCCTTGGATATAATTATTATTGTGAGAAATGCGACAACAAATTTATTATCGAGAGATACGTCGGGCTTGTTTAGCTTCAGAACCCTGCCTTCCCGAAGGTAAAGAACGAATTCATTTCTCAGCTTCTTAGTAAACGTTTATCAGTCCTACTTGTTACCAGCAACATTGCATGACACAAGATCCACTGCAGGAAAGTGTTTCCAAACCCCTGAGATTATGCTCTACTTATTGAGATCTCAGACGCACTAATAACTCCAGAGCGCAGATTTGTCCACGGAAGAAACGATGTCATATATGTCACCAAATTGTAGACTTGGAACATGATTGCTACGTTCACAAATACAAATCTTAACAGGAGGATGAAAAGAAGAAAGGGAATTTCATATTTTGTATTTCGAATGTATGCAAGATTTCACATTCCTAAATTCTGCGTTGCTCGTCAGCTTGCCAGAAATGCGTCTACGAACCTATCTTTTTCTTTCCCCCCACTGTAGCAAGATTCCAGGAGGACGTATGAAATACTTTCGAGGAACTAACGCGCTTCCCGATTTCGTCCGATGGATCTTAAACAATATCGATGACACGTGAAGCCAAGAGGACATTGAGAACTACGGGACTTCAGTCGTTTTGCCGCGCTGATATATGACAATTTATCGGGACACGATAGACACTTTCGTCTGAAATACTGTTCAGAACAAGGAAACGAATGTCCTAAAGGCACCATTAACGAAGCTAAACTCATCTACATGCATGTGGGTCAAGTACAGTTTAATGATTCCTTCAGTTATTTGGCCATGCCTTTGAGTCGAATGCCTAAAACATTTGGAATGATAGAAATGACAGAAGTGCATTTTCTACACTTTTTCAAAACCGAAGCCAATCACCACGCAGTCCTACGTCTAATTCCTGATGCACACAATTACGACCCCGACGATGTGCGCACCGAATAATGAGAAACTTTCTATGTTTGGTGCCGTTTTCATGCTTTCGGTCTCTTCGACTTTCAGATGCCTTACAATCTTTGAAATACAGAACAAACAAACTAATTAAGCCTGCAGGTAAGGGTTCCGCTGTGGTTGTTATGAATAGGGAAGATTACATTAGTGAAGCCAACAGACATCTAAGTGACGCTAGGTTCTACCAAAAACTAGATCATGATCCAACACTGGAATATGCAAAACCATGACAAATGTTATTTACGAGGCGTACCAAATCAGGCACATAGACCAGCAAACAAAAAACTACTTAAGCTCATAAATCCAACGGCAGGTAGAATTTATCTTCTGCCTAAAATCCACAAACAAGGAAACCCAGTCAGACCAATCATCTCCGGTAAAGGCCATTCCACAGAAAGGATATCAAAATATTTGGATCATTTCATGAGACCACATGGCCACAAATTACCATCATATCTTTAGGATACGACAGATTACCTCATACAAAGCAAAGCAAGCGAACGACTACTACCAGATACATTGCTTGTTTCCTGATACGTCACATCTTTGTATACTAACATACCGCACAACAAAGGGATATAGGCGTGTAGGGAAGTTTGGGAAACTAGAACTGTAGACAATCCGCCCACTCACTTCCTAGTCCAACTCCTGGAGCTTGTCCTAAAACTCAATAACTTCAATTTAATGGAAAAAAACTACCTCCAAACCAGTGGAACCACAATGGGTATAAAAATGGCCTCTTTGTATGCTAATATTTTTAAGGGGAAATTGGAAGGTCAGCTTTTAGCATTTGTGGATCTTACACCATACCATTGGGTGAGCTTCATCGGTTATATAGAAATGAAGTGGCAACAAGGAAGAGAAAATCTGGATGATTTCACATCAAAGGAAAACAACTTCCATCCGTCAATAAAATTCACAACAGATGTCTCCAACTGAAACGTCCTTTTTCTGGACACAACAACCAGACTGGTAGAAAACAAACTCCATATAGACTTCTACTCAAAACCAACTGACAAACACCAGTATCTACTTTCAATCCGTTGTCATCCACAACACTGCATTTGGAACATCCCATATAGCCAGGCACTGAGGATATGCAGAATCTGATCCGACAATGAACATTACACATAACATTTGAAGAGTTATCGGAACATTTGATTAACCGAGGCTGCGACAAGGATCTGATAGCGGGGGTAACCCTGAGGGCTAAACAAACAAACCACAATGACCTACTACAATATGAAGATAAGGAAAAGGCTGATCAGACACCATTTATTCTGATTTCCATCCAGACAACCCAAAAGTAGGTAAAATCATCAGGAAAACAGGCCCATCGTGGAATCGTGTGACATAGTACAGTTAATCCTACCAAACATACAAACATACCTGTAGTAGCCACAAACAGACTATATATATATATATATATATATATATATATATATATATATATATATATATATATTCAAGGCCAAAGAAAGCAAATAGAATAATGTCAGAAGCAAATAAGAATAAACAGTCTTACACAACTAGCTTTAGAAATGCTGTTTATCTGTTTTGTACATCTAAATAGGAGGAAGAAGGAAAAGAAGGAAGAGATAGTTTTGGAGCAGATCAGTAGAAGGAAGAACACCAAGAATAGTGATCCTTTAACATACTGATCCTGAAATTTCGAATGATGATCTAACGGGTTAAAGGGGAATTCGATTAATCAGGTCGATTATTATGTCAATTGTATTAAGCAGAAATTATAATTTGATTCCTTTTATTTTATAAAACCTGCATCTATTGAATCCTGAGGTATTATAATTATTTATGCAAGAAAAATCAATATTGTGTGTTTTAAATATTTATTGCCGTGACTTCATAAAATCTGTCCCGTGGGGTGGGGTGTTGAGTTTCGATAAACGAAAGTAAGCTTGTTTTATGGTATGTGATAGTGGCTCAAAAAACGGTGATATGATGTTGGTTTTTGAAACACGATTTAACAGTACCTTTCGGTTTGTAGTTGTAATTAACATTTTTTTTTGTTTCGGGGTGAGGGTGAAAAGGTGTTCATTTTGTGAAAACTATTTCTTGGTATGTTATTGTGACTCAGGAAATACAGGGTCTATATCACTTATTCAATTAATTTAAATTTAATATGAGCAAAAATATCACACGTCTATATCGCTTACTAAAATATTTGGAATTTAATATGATATTGTGATCTTGATTGACTATTGCATTTATACAATGTCCGTCGAGGTGTAAGATATGATGTCGTGAGCAATCCTTAATAAGTTGCGATCAGATGGACTATTTATTTACAGTATAATTATTAGCAATCATTGAATATTTTTAGTAATGAAGCCAATAGGGGCATTTATCGCCAGTCTCACTCTATCGCATGTTATTGTTTCCTCAACGTTTTCTGGAGATTATTTTAAAGCAAACGATATAATATCTGCCAAACCGTTTGACATTTCAATAGGACGACAGTGTTCGTTGCTCATAATACAATCAAAATTAGCTTCACACTAGCAATTCTTCGGGCCTCTCAATGCTCTTGATAACAGAATCGAATATACTTTAGTAGGTTAATATATTCAATATTTGCATATTTACTTTAATCCCAACCACTCCCTAACTTGCTAACAGTTGTAACATCTACCTCCCATCAACAACACGAACGACATGACGTTCCTATTTGCAGGCACGTTGAAATTATATGATTTACGTAGTTTCGATACGGCGATATCTGTATTACTTTATGTGTTTGTCATTGACGGAAAAGCCCGAGATGATGAGAATATTTGTTTCAGAGGAAATGGTTAAGCTGCAAACGAGGCAAATATATATGTCATCTGATAGGATTGCTGGAATGAAATTCCCTAGATTTGTTTCGAGTCTTGAGTCTAGACATTGTTGCTTCCGCTGCAAATGAGAGTTTATGAGATATTTTACTGGACATTTTGGTAGTCTTTCCACCCAGTCAACCATTACCTCCATTTATGTTGCTTGATTACTGTTTTGTACTGTAAATACAATCTCTCTTTCAAGACATATCTCATAAAGTTATCGTCGTTACTTTAAACGTTTGAAAACATAATTTGTTTTATTTAATGAGAACCTTTCTATGCTCATCTAGTCAAATCTATCTGGTTCTAGAACCATATATATGCATGCTAAACAAGATCATGGTAAGAAAAAAGTTTGTATTGGTTTTAGTTGGTTTTAACGTCACAGTTAACCCTATCATGCCGAGCCAATTGAACAAAAGTGCGTTTCCCAAGAATACATCTAGGCAGCCGACCCTAGTTGGTCTGGGCGGGTATCAAATAAACGATCTTTGGATTACGACGCGCTATCAACCGAGTTACAGCTGATGCGTAGAGATGAACGGTACGTATTTTATTATTTCATAGAGGAAAACTAAAGACCGAGCTTAGAGAACCAGATTTAGATATGTGATTAGGATTTCGTGTGATTTTAAAGGGTGGGTTTAGGGAAAGAAAATAAAATGCTTTTTAACTGATTTAATAGTACAGACTTTGACACGTGTATGCGAGCGACAGGTTAGTCATACGTAGAAACAAATATAACATTGGATTCCTATAAGGGACACTTTACGTATGCACAGGTATCAAGTAGTTGATCCAAATGTTGCAAAGGAAGTAAATTACACATGCTCACAATGCTGAAGAATTGCAGAAGATTCTTTATAATTAATGTATTTATACCCCTGTTGTCAACTCTAAAAGCATATAGCTTACATCTTACCACATACAATGTATATAACCTTTTTTACATTAGTTTCACCTTTAATGAACATCATTTTAAAATGTAGAATATTTTTGTTGTTAGTTCATAGTTTGACAATCATTTTCTTTCTTAAATTTTCTATATATATTCTGAAAACGAATTATTCATCAGTTGAAATAAATATTTATGTAAACCAATTGATTGTTTTTTGTTTTTCTTTGGTTTTAACTTCTAAAATGTGCGTAACGCGCTAAAACATTGTAACCGTTGCTTTTGAGCAATGAAACTACTACGTTTAGTTTGTTTTGTTTTAATTTTACGTTAACAAATACATTTAAATTACGACAGTGGATAACATATTTCTCTTTGATTTCAAACGCGTACAATACTTTAAGTACCGAAGGTGTTGTCCAATTTGTAGTTTTATATTAATTTTGTCTGCAATACAGACAAACAGATTCATGTGGAATTAGTTTTTGTTTAATACTAAATGACAGTTATTAGAATAGTCCTGTATATATGTTGGTACAGATAAACCTATTTCTAAAATACCACAGAAACTTTTATCATCTCTCCAAAGCACTCGGCTATCTTTGATTGTGTCGATTGGTTGTCATTTGTGAATTTAAATGCTCAACCGTGTAGATTCTGTTGAGCTAAGTACACAATTTATGCTAGACACCTTCACCTATGCAAGTTATTACGTCTATCACTACTATACTCATGATTAGATATACCTGTTTTGTGTCATGAAGACATAGCCTCTAATTCCAGCTTCAATAGTCAAGACAATACAATAATTTATAGGCAATTGCAAGTCGATTGTACTTATTCATACATATCTTTCTTAATTCATCCTTATTTGTTTACATGGTAGACAAGTATGTCATCAAAAGAATTTAATTTGAAATGTTTTGTGACATCAACATCCTGATTATCCGCTACGCTAATTCCTAATCGGCTCAATCTTGAATAATGTTTTGATACTGGTGGAATTTTAGTTACATTAAATCTTTCAAGCAAAATCCTCATATTAGTACGGATATATATCTTGCTTTTTGGTTGCATAAACGAGTCTTTTGCTCCTTCAGTCCTACATCTATGTGCAATTATTTACTGTTACATTTTTTAAATATACCAATCCTGGTATACCATGTGGCCACTATTGTGCTCAGGTGACGTTAGACGACATTGCATAAATGCATATTGGTCCCCCAAAATGTTTATTGCTTTAATGAATTTATCATCCTGAGAATTTTAGCAAGATGATTGGTTCATAAATCAATAACTATTTAAGAACCTGATTTACTTTTACTAACATTTCTTTGGATTCTTTTTCAAATCAATCGACTATATAACATTATTAAATGAAAGATAGTTTTCATAATTGTGTAGTATTAGTTTTACTTCCTGGTCTAGACTGCGGCTTTGTTGTTATTTCAGAATTAATACTAGTTGCGGGCTTCTCTTAGTCTGCTGTTAATATCCAAGACTGAATTAAAAGTAATCTGTTGAAGGCAGCTTACACATCGTGATACAAGGAAGTCTGAAATTACTACCCGTGTTTTGATATCAGATATATCATACGATCTGGATTCATTGCGTAACGCTGCCTTGTATAATAATAGTTCAGTGTTGAGTTTCTGATCTTGATAATTGATGGTTTTCATTTGAATGACAATGATTAATTAATATTTTTTAATTGGATGTAAATGCGTTAGTGAAAAAAAATTAAAATTATGGCTTTTAATCATTTATTTTCCTGATGTCATAAGGTTTGTCCTGTTGGGTCGGGTCTTGGTTTTCGATAAATGAAAATAATGGTCCATTAAAGTATGTGATAGTGGCTCAGAAAACGGAGATATGGGGGTTGTGATAAAAAGATTTAGCAGTAACCTTGGGATTTGGGTTGTAATTACCATTTCGGTTGTTTCAGGAGAGGAAGAATAGGTGTTGCTTTTGCAAAACCTTTTTCTTCGTATGTTGTTGTGGCTCAGAAAATACAGGGTCTATATCACATATTCAAATATTTTGAATTTAATATGAACACAAATGTCACACTTCTTTCTATTGCAAGGTTGAATGACTTGCATTTTCACAACGTCAGTCGAGGTTTACGACATGAAGTCATGAGGAATCCTTAATACTGTTCATAGTAATAGATACGGTGTGATCAACTGAACTATTTATTCATAGAATACATGATTTACTACAAACTGATGGTCACATGTTTTCAAAATAACTTCAGATATTAACAATTGGACCTTAGATTTTTCATTAGTGGCTAAAGATATATAAGTTCTCTGGATTTGGAGGTACTGTATTTTCACTACTGCTTACTCGGTTGTTATTTGCAGAGAAAAAGATCCTGTTTTAAAAAAAAAAATGGCACCTTGTAATAATTCACCCGTCCCTTTTGACTTTTATTATAATCTATTGTAGTGAATCATCTGGAAAGATTGTTGGAATGAAACTCCCTAGATCTGTTTTGCATCCTGAGTCTAGACATCGTTGATTCCTCTACAAGTAATAGTATACTATGTATTCGACTGGATATTTTGGTACACTTTCCACCCAGTCAAATATTGTCGCCCTTTATAGAGCATTGATAAGAGTTTTGTTATGTAAATACAATCTTTAGCTCAAAATATTTAAGTCAACAGGTTATCGTTGTTGCTCTAAATGTGTGAAAATATATTTTTTATCTTTTAACGAGTATCCTTTCAATGCAGATCTATTCTAGTTATCTCATTCTAGAACCATTAATATGCATGTTAGACAAGATCATGGAAAGAAAAACTGATTTTTGTTTTGTTGCCTTTAGCGGCACAGTTAAAACATGATTGACCATATCATGCCTAGTAAGTGGGAGCTAATTGCCTTTCCCAAAGATACACCGAGGTAGCCAACACAGGCTTGCCTGGGCGTGTATCGAATGCAGGATCATTGGATTGCGATTTTCTATCAGCAGAGTTACCGAGGATCTGTAGAGATAAATGATACATAGCTTGATAATTTCAGAGTAGAACAGAAGACTGAGATGATTCATTTGATATGTGTTCACGATTACGTGTTAATTGTATAGGGTGGGTTATGGTGAAATTAAAATGAAATGCTTGCTTTTCAAGTAATCAGACCTTTACATGTTTATGTGAGTGACATATAGGTAGAAAAATAATTAGCATTTGATTAATAGAAAAGTGCAATTTGCCTATGCATATATGTGTTTATCAATAAACACACACACAAAGATGTTAAGAACACTAATTCTTTACTGAACATCTTAATCATCGTGGATAATAATAATAATAATAATAATAATAATAATAATAATAATAATAATAATAATAATAACAACAACAATAACAATGATGATAATGATAAAAATAAGAAGAACAAGAACAAGAACAAGAAAAAGAAATATTTGTAATATACTTGATAAAATGAAAGCTATTATAAACATTTTATCTGAAAGGTGAGAGCATATGGCCTTGCTAAGTACACATTTATTTTCCAAACGTTTCTCTTCAAAATCGAGTTTTGGCACTTCTTTATACATTGCCAGATGTCATAAAGTGCTTTGACGTGACATAAATGAGCTTACATAATTGTTTACAAATATCGTTAGCAACTAACACAAGCCATTTTAATATCAGTTCTAAAGCATCCTGTTTTCTTAAGTTTGTTTGCTTCGACTACATCGAATGAAAATTACAGAATCGAAAAAGAAGTTTTACCTCTTCTACTTCCAAAGTATATGACGGTCTATCAAACTGTGGTGATTCATCGCATATCTCCAAAATGTAAAGCAGAACAGATTTACTATCCTGCGCAAAAAAATAATGATAATATTAATGATAATATCATCATCATCATCATCAATACTAATTCAACTTCTTAATGTTTACAAAAGAAACTTTAAGAAGTTTCAATAAGGTTTCTTCCACTAGGTATTTTGTTTATAGAAAATGCTAATTGTGACATGAGGATAAGAACAGGATTATGTAACCTTGTTACTGGATCTGTTATTCATTCTTGTTTTAAGATCTATCAGAACTAATTTGTATTATTGTTGTGACCAGAAGTCCATTCAGCTGGAATTTAATTCTTAAGATCATTCAAGTGATGTTTCTCTGGCAAAACAAAGTGTTCATAAAAATTAATATTCTCCGACAGAGACATTCACTGCGATTTATAGTGAATTCAAACCTGAGATTATACTGTGTTTCAACAAAAGACTATTGGTACAACAACACAATATAAGCCGCCACAGTCACATCAACACCTTCAGCGTTGGACTTTATTTGGACGTTCACTAAATCACTAAAGTTTATTCAGAAATTTTTTATAGGGACTTGTGTCTGTAATTCTAGGATTGCTTTAAGATTTAAATCATAATCCCTTAAGTTCTTATTTTTCATTTCACTTTGTATTCTAGGGAAATAAATTATTTGTTGAATTTTACAAAGCTTGTTGCTTTTCACTCTTTTCTGGTACTCATTTTAAGAGTATAGACTCGTAACTCTATATATATATATATATATATATATATATATATATATATATATATATATATATATATATATCGTTTCTTCGTGAATTTGGCATTGCAGAAGCACATACCGTGTTTCCTGCTGTATCGCTGAGGGAGAATATCAACGCCACTGCAGCCCGATACTGTAACTAAAGATTTAGGCATGACACAGAATGTAAATTATGAAAACTTATGTAACAGTTATTTCAGATATTTCACCAGAGTCATGAGAATTTAATTGTACGACATTTAGAAAAGTGAATAAACAGTAAATTTACCGATTATTCTACTTCTATATATTGCTATTCCTCTTTCATTGTCCTTGCATGAATTTATTTGAAACATATTTGCATCGCATATGTATGTCAACCATACGTTCTAAACTTTGAAACGGCTTACACTTAGACTAAAAAGAGATTTTATTTTCGTAATTAGTTTTAAATGATCTCAGAATGCTTGTATTATCCTCAAAACAAATACCAGAAAGAACATCGTCCAATTTCACCATCAAATAGTTGCTCTGAGAAATAGAATATTTGGTTGGTAAATTTCCGGTCAGACTTAAAATGTGTCCGAATTGATTCCTTTATTCAACATCTCAGGTAAAGTCTGACTTAAGTTTTCCAGAAAATCTAGTCCAGGTGATTGCATATTTGTAATCAGTATAAATGCCCATCTCCTGAAATTAACCAAAATGTAATCATTGATAATTTCAACATTATTATCTTATGAATCAGGTGATTGACGAAAGCAAATGAACCCTGCAATTATTAATAGTGATTTTTAAGTGTTAAAATATTTGGGATTTCAAAAATATAAAATGGTGTCAGTAATATAGTTAGTGCCAATTCTTTCAATGAAAATATGGCTTTTAAAGAAATTATCCAAGAACATTTAAGACAGTCAATTCATTCACGCATTTTTCACATCTGTGTCTGGCGGTAATAGCACTACTGCATCCATTAGCCCTAGATTTTATATATTATGTATTAACAGTATATGACAAGCAAGATAAGTTATTTACAACTAACACTCATGAGCTAAGCTTGCAAAAACAACTCAAGACCCGAACACTGATATCAAATCAAACAACACACGAATACTAAAAGTATTTTAACTGCATTTAGAAAAGTTTCCTTATATATTTCTTAACGTTAAGATATTAAATTTAATATATAATATATTCCAGACCGCTCCGGTGGCCTAGTGGTTAGACCGTCCGCCTCGGATGCGGGAGGTCGTGGGTTCGATCTCCGGCCGAGTCATACCAAAGACTTACTAAATGGTACTAACAGCTGCCTCGCTTGGCGCTCAGCATTAAGAGGTTAGCGTTAGGACTGGTTGGCCTGGTGTCAGGATAATGTGACTGGGTGGGACATCATGTTACATGTCTGCGGCAAGATGCCTTAGTGCTAGACATCACCATAAACTGCCACACTGCAGACATCGTAGCGATATGACTGAAAAATTGTTAAAGCTACGTTAAAAATCCAAATCACAACACAACAACATAATATATTCCACACATTATTCATAATTTTTGTGGCCCGAAGAACCTCAACTGATGATTAAACTTAATATGTAGTAAACTCTTACCGATTCTCTGTCCAGTTCTTTTGCCAAAGTTATGTTTGCCGTTGTTGGGCTTGTTTTGATTCCCTGAGTAATATTGACATGCATCTTTGTCTCGTAATCATTTGTGAAAATAGTCATTTCGTTGGAAGTACTGGTACTGTCGGTTGCTCTCAAAGTAAAGAGCAATGTACCTGGTGGTACATAACTATAGTAATTTAATGTATTAATTTCAAACCAGGCAAAGTCAAACCATTCATTCATGTATATGCTGGTAAGACGCAAAATCTTGAACGCACAAAAATTATTGAAAGAAACAGCAACGTCTCTTTTTCTATAAATAACATTGGCATCGTTGGAAAAAATAATATTGGTACTAAACATATGTGACCTTCCTCAACATATTTAATCCTAAATACAATTAAAAATCTAATCTTTAGCCCTGTGAAGTGAAGATTATACGATGAGATTTTGAGGTTAAACACGTAAATATGTATATATCATTAATCATGTTGACCTGAGATGACTGTATATATATATATATATATATATATATATATATATATATATATATATATATATATATATATATATATATATATATATATATATATTACTTTGTGAACTCCTTCATTTCGATGTGTAATCGATATCCATGGCAACCCACCTGCAGGTGTTGCGTCCATCAAGAAGTATCCAGAAAAAAAAATATGTTTAGACCTTTCATAAGACGTTTGAAACATTAAGGCACTTATAAAAACCGAATCTATTCCATTATTTTCGTTCGAAAGGTCCTCTAAATTGTAAATGTTCATCTCCTACCATCCCTACACATAAAATGGCTACTTAAATGAACAGATGCAGATAACATGAAAGTAAGAAAGTAAAATATCTCAAATTTCCCAAGAAATACTTTGTTGTGCACTATACTGCCTGACACTAAAGTAAGTCAGATGATTATCGTTCTCATGCTTGTGCTACAATCCGATAGGTTTTTGGTAGAAATGGCGCGATAGATTACATGACAGATATATTGGTACAAATGATACGCCATGATGCTATCAGATCTGGCAAAATATGACAAACCTGACAAGGAAAACTAACTGAACAGGTAGACTCAAGAAAAAGTATATATATATATATATATATATATATATATATATATATATATATATATATATATATATATATATATATATATATATATATATATATATATATATATATAGCATTCATGTGATATGTGGCAGGTTTACCTATTGGCGTGCCTTTATCTTCAAGAGCCACAATATATTGTGGTTGGTTGTCAAAATGTGGAGTTGCCACACAACTAGTAAAAAGCAAACCTGTAAAACATGAATATGAGAATGCATAAATGTTGATAAATGACCCCCCAAATATTTTAACAATGGCGTATCTTAGTCTCTCTATAGTAGTAGTGGTAGTAGTAGTAGTAGTAGTAGTAGTAGTAACAGTAGTAGTAGCAATAGTGATAGTAGTAGTAGGAGAAGGAGGAAGAGTATAGTCTGTCTTAATGCAATTAACATTTCCGGACGTTGGTTATCCAGACCTCCTTTCATCAGAATAGCCTCTAAGATTAATTTTTTTTCTCCGTGTTTTATACCCAAAGTCTTAATCGATTGTCTTTGCGACCAAATATTTAAGAAAAAGATAATGCTGCCCAATTGGTCTTGCTACTCGACATCCTGTTATTTTATTAATATTACTTGGCCATGGCCATATCGGAATGTATCTGTTTAGAAAATATGCAGTTTTGGATTATCACTAATAGGGATCCCTGGTGGTCGAGTGGTCTAAGGCATTCGCCTTTACAACTCACTCACACATCTCCCCTCTGTCCCCGTGAGATTGAATTTCGTTTTGAAAGATATCGGTATTCGAGAAAGCATGCCAATAGTTCCCTTTGGGTCGGTGGTTCTGCGTGGTCTTCCGGGGATCTGGCCGCCATGCATAATCTATCAAGTGTTGAACAATTTGAAACCCACAGGACATAATCATTGCTAAGCGGAAAAAGAATGACGACGAATAGCTGAAGCTAAAGGCAGGGTAGAATATATTTCTTATTCTATGAGTACTGACTCATATGTTTTAAATTTGTCAGTGCAAAGTAACATATTGTTCCGCAATTTAAAGATTCTACGAAAACGAAGTGACAAAATATAAAATTACAAGCTTTCGGAAATTATCTTAAAACCTGCATATATAAAAATAAAGGCATTACTCTAGACTTATTATTCAGAGGTATTTCTGTTATTTTGTAAGACGAGTTAATTATGCAAAAACAATAACGTATGTACAGAATGATATAACGAAAAGATCACTGGTTCTTACTATATATTTATAATTCTGAACAAAGAAAGATAATAATTCCTACAAACCTGTAATTCCAATGGTAAACATATATACCAGAAATATTCTTCTACTTTCATTTGTATCCATTTTGTCCTATCTGGAAGATTAAACATATACATAATCAAAAGATAAATAACTTCCAATATAACATTTATACACAGGTCTTTCATAAATTTTCGTATGAAAGACAAAGAACAATTAGGAGCCAGGTAACGTTTATAGACTACAGTATCAGAATTAATTTTATATGGAACATACTTTATATAACCTTAGTAAGTTTTGGACTGCAAACCGGAAACATTTTTCTTGTCGATCCAAAATATTCCTTAATCAAATAATGACACTCTAAAGCTGGTCAGATAATACCATTATGTCGTACACGACAAATCAGACCATAACATTATTTGAAGTAATATTTCCTTAGTAAAATTATACAGACAGCTAATAATATTTTGGACAAGGCAACAAATTTATATTAAGATGTAAAGAAGGATACAGCTTAAGAACCCGTTAGCAGCTGAAGAGGATGAGATCAACAGTTAACTGTTTGTCACAAATGACATGTGAGTGAGACGTCTAAATCATCTAACCAAACATATTCATGGTTGTTACAATGATTCTTCAAGTTTTATTTTTTAATGGCTATCGGATTGTGATCTCTTAAATACTGAAAACATGTAGGTATAAAAGCCAAAACACAAAGAGAACATTGTGCGCAGTAGTCTATTATTCTAATAATATCATTATGTTATATATTACAAGTCAGGAAAACATTGAAAATGCTCCCACTGTGAATTTTAGGCGTCAAAAAGTCCACTTGAAAGATACGGGTATTTATTGCAGATGTGCCATCTACTCAGCACCCCCTGGAGGGCATCAATAAAAATTGCCTAAATTGGAATTCCGCAGCTGGCTTGAGAATATTCCATGCTACCATGTAACATTTTATGGTGATATGTACAATATTTGTCATGTAAATCACTTGAAATAACATTTGGTGGATACTAAATTGAATATCGGCGTACAACAATGTTTGAAAAGGATTTCTTAATACAAATGTCACAGTATTGTTGTTTCTGAATCCATAAAATTTTCTATAGATAAATACCTTGAATTAGGGTTCACTTGACGTCGCTACTTATCATCTGAGAGAGACAGTCATAAATACAGACATAATTATTTCTACTGCATATGGCAGATGTAAACTGCTTACGATGCTATTAGTAACTTCACAAAATATTCTCTATGTCCCTTCTTGACATAAAGAAAATACAAACTCTCAACCTATGATTCGTCAGCATAACATTATCTTATCTCATTCGTTGTTTCATAATCTTGTAAACAGAAGATATGAAGACTTGAATGTTTCAGTTTAAAAAAAAAATACATTTGATTTAATTGTCCAAGTTCTTATTGTAATCATTGCATGCTCACTAAACATACTGAGCAAACTGGAAGATCAACAATTTGTTATTTGTGAAAGAAACCCATGAGAAAAGAGTCAATTCAACTTAGATTACAAAACGAAGAAAGAATTATAGTGAAGAATGAGATAGATAGACAGACAGATAGATAGAAAGATACATAGATAGATAGATAAACAGATGAATGGATGGATGGATGGATGGATATTATAATTGATTGATTTATATTGCAATAGTATAGGGCCACATCTTTTATGTAGTATATATTTCTGACGGTTTCTAATTTAAATCATAGTGCAGTCGTTTTTAATTGAATTATTCATTAATTTTAGAAAACTACATTATATTTTGAAGAAAGTTCTCAACAAGATAACGTACTACTGAACCTCATCATTATGTTAATTTTAAATAGATATCTGTGTCTTCAAGATGATAATGAAAAATTTCATTAGCGTTGCGCCTAAACGACGCAAATTGACCATATACATTACAAATATTAAGACAGATATTTCAAAACCAAACAGAAAAATAGAATATTCAGATCTTAGACAATAGTTTCCACATCTCTGAAAACTTTCAGCAAAATATTTTTAGATTCTTAATAGTTATAATGAGCTGTAAACATTTGTTCATCGAGTGATACAATACAAGAGTAATAATTCATTGCAATATTGTGTTTGGCAACTTTGAAATATGTGGCCACCTTTGCTTTAGGGCTGGTATCCTTGCATACAAGAAAGGCAGTAAGAATTTTTCCTAAGTATAACCTACGACTGTTGTCTTTAACATGCATTGATATTCTAATACTGCCAAGAAACTTCATTCCGAAGGATATAAATATTATATCGGTATCTGCGTGTGAATCCTGACACCGTACTGTTATGTATATTTAATTTATTTGTTATTTTTTTTTTCATTACATGCTTTTGTAATGTAACATTGTATGTTGGATTTGACCTTTTCCGCAACTGAGTTCATTTCTGCTTTCCTGATTGACTATTTTAATTTCATTTTATGTAAACAACTAATACATAGCTAAATTATTCTCTATGTGTATGGGCTTAGTATCAGGATCTTTATTAATAAAGGTATATATGTTTATTTGGTTCAGGGTTTTGGAGTTTCTTAAGTGAATTTTACAGGTTATGGACTTGATTTGTGTAAATATCAGGATCATTCTAGAATTATATTTTCCATTAGGTAATATTTTTCTTTTAGAAAATGCTAATTGTGTCCAGTAGTTTTGGACTGGAATCTTTTTTGGTCAAATTATTGAATTCAATTGATTATTTTCTCTGGAAATATAAAAGTGCTCTGAAAAAAATTCTTGGATCGAGACATTCACTGGAAATTATAGTATATTCAAACCAGGAATTATATTTCTGTGATTCAACAAAACTGTTGACACATGAACACTTTAATAGCTATAACAGACACGTCATCTGCTTCAGTTTTGGGATTTTTTTCTGGACTTTTACTGAATTTTATTCAGGACTTTAAATTGCTAGGACTTGTGTCTGTAATTTTTGGATTAGTTTTGGATTTAATTCGCAATACCGTTTGTTTTTTCTCATTTTGACTTTGCATTCTAGAGAAATAAAATATATTTGTTAAATTTTACAAAGCTTGTTATCTTACACGCTTTTCTGTTACTTATTTTAAGACCTTAGGCTCGTAACAGTACAAAGTCGTAATATTTAGAAATATCAGAGGGGTGATACTATTGCCTGCTAATGAGAAAACAGTTATCTGAAACTGGAGATTATGTCCAATATATTTCAATAACCAACTGTCTTTTAAGATATAGATATACATAGATTAGATATATCGATATTGCAAGACTCTATATATTCAGCAATATTTGAGAATATTTTAATTTTCACAGTATTGAGAAAATAACTATCTTTGATAAAGTTAGGTGATATTTAGAAGGAATTTCTTAATCTGACTGATATACGAATGACCTTCATCATGGTCTTAATTTAACTGCGCAGCAAATAACACGTTGCTTTGGAACTTAAGTTGAAAATGCGACAGGTGATTATATATATTTATCAAAATTTAAATTAACTGTTAAAAATAGAATAACACAATTAAATATTCAATATTAGACAACATTTCAATTAACAAATATTTCGACGACTTTCAGCAAGGTGTTTTCATCTGCATACATCTAAGTATTCAAACAAGTCTTTCACAATTGTTCATTAGTTGATATATCCCTGAATAACAAACCAAAGCTAGATTGGAATCAATAGCAACGGCAAAATGCGCAGCCATCATATCTTGGTGTGTGTGTGTGTGTGTGTGTGTGTGTGTGTGTGTGTGTGTGTGTGTTGGGCGGGGTATATTTAGCCGATACCGCAGACAAATTTCATCGTGAATATAATTATACTACGTTTATTGGGTCCTTTACCTACTGATGACGTTCTTGATAGGAAAATAACTGAATTTTCTTGAGCAAATGTTTATTTTCCCGAAGACTATTTTGGAAAAGAAGTATTTAATGCCACATGTTCATATATCAGAACCCAAGAGTCAAAATAAAAAGGATAAACTGGTCTTATTTCAAGCATTTATAGACTGTAGGGATATTTTAAAACTAAACGAGTCTATAGAATTGTACATATTTCACTGACAATTCTCAGTCAAATAATATACTCTTAAACACGAGTCATTACAGTATAGGAAAATGCATCGATATATAGAGAAATGGAAGGTGATTCGTTTAATAGATTGCAGTACTTATTACATGATGGTAATTTGAGTCAGACAATGATGTTGGAGGTTTTCTGGCAAGTTTCCGCCTTTCTTGAGTCATATCAAGTTGTTCCCAACTACCGTGACAACACTTTCTTTTCATTTGTGGATGAGGTTGATTCTACTTGTTTTAACTTATGTAGCTTCGTCGGGTTATTCATTTCATATACGAACGTAGTTGTATTCTACCAATCATTGCACTGATTTGGTACCAGTGTAATTAGACATATATAAAAATGATATCAGTAAAAACAAAAGATGAAAAGAGCAAAGCTAAATCTAAGAGATATTTATCGTACAATTTTGTAAAAGCTTTAATATGATATGATATAATTAGCGGCGATGGTGGCGATAAAGGTAATAAAAACAGTTTCATCGACAAATTTAGAAGAGGAATGAAAATATTGTCAAACTATTTGTGTTACCAAATAAAACAACATCAGTGATTAGTAGTTTTAATATTGGGATAGCCTGGCCTTTGACATAAGCTGAAAAGTAATTAATTATTGACTGATAACATCATTGTGCTAATTTCTGTTTGAGTTAGCTTGTTCTTTGCAATTTTAAGTAAAGTTTATATCTTGCAGGAAAACATACCAAGAGAAGCAGCCAAAATAGTAACCAATATTAAACTATTTAAAACTAAAGAAGCATATTTCTTTTCCAACATCCATAATAAAACGTACACACATGTTTACTTGTGTGGTGTCGGACGTTCAAATTATGTGATGCTACAGTTGTAAGTCCTACCGTCCTGATTACAAGAAGGTAACCATTTTAGTTCTTCTTTCTTTCATAATTATTACTCACGTTTCTTCTTCCATTTTATTGTTCATCTTTTTGAGCAGTTATTACAGGCTCTATTATCACCACTAATAGTATCTTTTAGTTTAACTTTTGATTCTCAGCTATAATGCAGAAATCTTATAGCAATTACTTTCATGTAAATTACATTCTTGTTCATCCAAGTTTGTTAAACAACTTTTTACAGCGTATTTTGCATAGTGAAACAGACTGAGTAATATATGTTCTATTTTGCTCTTGAACACCTAAAATACTTATCACAAAAGGCCGGGCACTGTGATTTAGTCCAGATATTCCTTCCTCTGTTATTCTGTTGCTATCTTGCGTGATAAATAATCCATTCCTTTTTATATCAGTTGTCTTTTATTTTTTCAGCGGGTGTTTTTGTTCCTGTATCAAGCTATTCGAGCACAGCAATTACATGACATGTATAAGCATATTTCACATTATCGGATATAGAATCTTCAAAATACTGATGTACATGTTTATATTCTACTGTTATTTATATCTATATTTTGTAATTCTTGGTATATGATCGTGCCTATATTATGTCTACATTTTGTACAAGAATGTAAATTGTAATGAACGTCTATAAACAATATATAAGATACTTAAATTTTTGTACACGGGTATAACGTTCTATTTTAAGATATTAAGAGTGTAGATTGCGTAGAATTTGTAAATAGTTTTTGAGCTAGGTGTTTACGATCAATAATAATAATAATAATAATAATAATAAATCCTGTTGACAACTCTGATGTAATAATTCATTGGCTGGCTGTTTCAGATAGGTTCCTAGAAGAGTCAAGTTATTTTCTTTTGGATGGGTTAGGTCAGGTGGGTTCTTTTCCAATATGGGATATTTGCAAAGTGTCACGTAGCTCGTATGTAATGAGTTTAGATATTATTAGAGAGGGAAACATTTGTAATGGATTATTCATTGGAATTACAAAATACTCATTGGACTAAAATATTATTTTGGGACTATTGTGAATTAGTCAAAGGAGTTCTGGACAATGCCATGTTGATACATAAGGTCTGTTAGCAGAAACTTATATTCGAGGATCTGAAATTCATTCGGAACATTCTATTCTTTTGGACTTGCGTAGAATATTTATAGGATTATTTTTAATAGAATTCATAATACTTTAAGTTTCTCTTAAATTTTCACTTGATAACTTTGATAATGAAATGATTTATGTTTTACAAAACTAGCTGGTTTTGCTCCTTTTTGTTTCTTAGTTTATGAGCACAGATTCGTGACGCTACATTAATGAATCCTGTTAGTTTTTAACGTGGCACAAACATGTATCCGTAATACAGGACCGTTATGCACAATATACTTTGTTCCACTTGCGTGTGTGTGTATGTGTGAGCACATATATCAAGCAAATACATAACAAATGTAACCAATTTCGAGTTACGTCGGACAGATGAGACTTTAGTTACAAGTATGGAGTATACTGAGGGTCAACAACAAGGTTAGGGGGTGGGTAAGGTGAAAGCAAACTTTTTGGAATTGGTGCATGTTGCCGTACATTCCGCAGCATAAATTATATGTTCTTTCTTCGTCTGAAAGATACTATTAAAATGTCTGCCCGGTTCATCAAGCTGACGGGTTGATACAAATCACAGAATATTAAAATCTTAATGATTATATATATAT